>JAAEAF010007533.1:9181-21766 GCA_011037195.1 Triatoma infestans | reverse complement strand
GATGCGTTTGTCAGACAGGGTGATAACACAGACTTGCACACAGCAAATTCAGTTTATATCAGAGTGTTATCACACTGTCTGACAAACGCACCCCGAAGATGGGCGAACTCCCGAAACCGGTCGATGACCACAAAATGAAGCAGGCTACCACGGAAAATGTCTCTGATGCTTTGTGTACTATGTTTGCCCTTGTCTGTGAAGAGTAGAGTATATATGTTTTAAGTGTATTGTGTACTGTTCTGACAAAGTGCATGGAGTACTTACCTGTGGTAATTCGTGGGGTCACTACTCCCTAAGTAGTAACTGCATGCAACAGAAACCGCCTTCTAGCCTGGGTGTGTAGATAGTATATGAAATTTAAAGAAAATTGTTAGAGCCGTTTTCGAGAAAATCTGAAAAAAACTATTATGTCATGTGGCACTTCCGGTTGGTGGATTTTGCACGAAATCTTAGTGTCTAATGCGGTGGTAGTGCCTAAATGAAATGTCGAGTTTGCACTTCCTACGACTTTTTATTTTTGAAATATTCTGTTAAAACACACACACACACCATTCGCAAAAATAAATACATTTTTATCGTATTCAGGAGAACCCAAACATGTATTTCCGGTGACAAGTCAATTTCGAAAATCTGGCACAATCGCAATACTTCCTTTTACCAGGCATAAGAGAAAGTAATAGCAAGAATCAGCCCAGCTTTAATCACCAGCACACGATGGCAATAAGATTTTTTTTAGTGAAAACTCTATGTTAGAATCCATAAAAAAACTGGAAATCCATACATCAACACACATAAATGTCGGTCACTTTTATTTGAAACGTTTTTCTAGGGTAATTGATTTTTAGCAGTGATCGGGTGGGAGTGGGGGGTGAAGAGAGCGTTAAACTTTCATCTAAAATATGTAAATAAATTACGTATATTGCGACATAACAGAATTGGTTTTTGAGTTTTTGTGGGATTTTCGTGAAAACGGCTTCAAACATTATATTTTGAAACTTGGGAAATGCTAGCTATTCAGATACAAATATATCGTTTTTTTCCGCAAAAGTTGATTGTAGGAGTTTTTAAGGAATTTGTGTCGTGACAGATTTTATATATTATTGGCTCTTATTCTGCAATATTGGATAATCACAACCTGCCTGCCGTGGGTGCTAACCAACATAAACTTCCTCCATTTCTATATTTATGTTAGGACAGCTGAGTCAAAATTTCAATGTTAAAAAATTTTTGTAAATTTTATACCCTTGTGTTAACCTCAGGAAGAAAAAGATGGTACGGATTTTACTTAGTTTGTACCAGTTATTAATAATTTACTACTATATGCTTAGTTTATTGGTTTTAATAATTTATTCTGTTAATTTCATGAAATAAGAGGAAACTAGAAAAAAATATTTCGTTTTGGTTTCATAGTGAACATTATTCTATAGACTATAAAATATTCTTTGTTCTAAATGCCACACGAAAGTATGTACGGTTTTATGGTTCATTTCTTATTCAAATGGTTTCTTACCTTTTCCAAATATATACTACTTATACAATTGCGAGATACCATAATAAATTGACTTTTTAGTAAAATAATCCTTTATTTTGGCGTTTTATTATTAATTCCTTTTAATGTAACAGATTACAATATTCAATTATAAATTAAAATTTATCAATTATAATTTAAATTAATTTCTGCTTTTCAGCATCGTAGCATACACCCTCTTTTCATCTAAAATGTGACAGCCCCTATCTTCTCTACCACTAATTTTCTCAACCACTCACCTGCCGATTGCGATATAAATCCTGTATCTGATATAATAAGTAGGATTATCTCATGTTTGGAGATTCCCTTCCATAGGGAAATTATTACTGCTGCCAACGCTTTATATAGCCTTTTTTCTGCATACCTGAGCAATGTTGACAGCATCCGGATACAGAGACATCAATTAAGAATACTCGGCTCAACACTTTGCCATACCAGATTACATCTAGTCGTGTATTAATGACGAAGTGGTCGGTCAGCGTTACATGATCTCAATATAGCAAAATTTGTGCGCTTTCAGTGTCTGCCAATGGATCATACGTAAAGTAAAGAGGGTGTCTGGAATGAGGCCCATATTCTGCGCAAGTTCACAGTGCAAAATTTTGGCCATTATTATTAGCATTATTAAATTATTATTATTATTTTAGTATAATGACTTTTAAATGCTTGTCATAGTTAAAATCTAACATGTTTTAAATCCTCTTTTCGATCTAGCAAATGCAACCCGAACCATTCTAGTCCACCTTGATATTCTTGAACCTTGGATAAAACCTAATTTCCTCACAACCCACAACCTGTCATAAGATAGATAGGTGTTTCTTCTTTTATCTCAAAGACTCCACAAAAGATGTCTGGCGTGAGTCCCATTACATAGAGATTTCTCCTTAAACCGCAATGTCCAGTAATAGGAATCCAACCAGATGCTTGATAGAGATCCATGAAAGACACAAGCAATATCTCACTAAAAGCCTTGTCCGGACCTCCAGTGGCATTTTAGACTGATAAGGATGAATGTTGTGAAACTATCCATAACTGTGAAGCTTGCCAGATATGTGCCTAAAGACACATCAACAGCAGGCTCGAATCATTCTACACTCAAGCGTCTAGAACTCAGTAAAGATACCTAATGATCAAAAGAATACTTTTTCATTCTAACGATCAATATTACCTCCTAAGAACAAAAAAAAAACCTTACTTAGCCCTACTCGCTCGTATTCGGACATAGCTGGGCGTTCTAATCTCAACCACATCCAAACTCTCCAATCAAAAATCCTTCAAAATATCTCTAGTATACTCCCTTTCATGTGAATAATCACACCAACCACACCGATCTACAAATCCTATTCGTCTTAGAGCGTGCTGTAGAAAATTCATATCTAACTTTATTTACATTTTAATCCATTAATTCGCAACTTATCTCATATCTCCTTTCCGTCGAATCCTCCTCAAAGGCTGGCCTCGCAACCTCGATAACCGACGATAACACGGATTTATGATGATCATCGTAGGATGGGCCCTCATTCACTCGCAGCATGGCATTTTTCTTTTTTTAAAGTTTAGTTTTATTTACTTTTATTTTTTTTATATTTTTCCCTTCTTTTCTGTCATTTCTAATTTTATTATTTTGTATGTATTACTGTTATTATTAATAATGTATTTTGCAGTTCGTTCTCATTTGTTTAATTTTATATATACATGAGTTTAATAGCTTTATATAGTTATCACATTTGCTTTGTTGCATAGTTACATTTGCATGTAATACGCAGTTGCGAATAAAATAATAAAAACAAAAAAAAGCTCCTTTTTATGGGTATTTCCTTAATTATTTCGCTTTAAATTAAATTTAATCTAGTTGGAATTGTTTTAATGTATAGTTAATTTAATGAATAGATAAACAAAAAATCGATCTAATAAATTGTGTAAATTTTTTAATGAGAGAAGCAATCTCGCTTCTATAGTCTTTAAACAGTCACTTTATTGATCCAAACTTCTTAAACCTCATTAAGTTAGTCCCTTGGTGGTGGTGGGTCGGTCCTTCCAACATTCCTGGTTTCCCTTCCCTTCCCAACTTTACTCATCCTATTTCTTCAGCTATCGCTGCTGTCCCTTCATTAGCCCTCTTCTCCCTTCTAAACGTCACTACTAATATAACCTGATCACCGTTTATCATACCTAGTACCGCTCAACCAATTTAATAGCATCTATGTATTTAACATTAAGTTTTGTATCTTTTGCAAATATACTGCGCATAATATTTGAATAATATTACACAATAAATGGACTTAAAAAAATAAAACTTCACTTTCGGCCTTTTTATTAATAATAATAATAATAGTCTTTATTTTGAACTATATATACATAAAATCATTGCATATTAATACATTTTAAAGACATATTCATGGTGTAACGGCAAGAGAGAGAGAGAGAGCACAAGCCCGACCGAGAGAAAACAGACTCTCTCTGGTACTCTCTCACTTAAGCAGACTAGAGTGGGGAGAACCTGTATATAAGATCTTTATTTGCTGAAACATGAGCCGAATCTGCTTTATGCCTCAAATAATCCACCTTATTATTAGCTTGAGCCAATTGTTCCATTTGTTTTCCAATTTGTTTCTGCAACACCTCCCTTTCTTGTTGAAGTTCCTCAATAAAATGCAACAAATTAGTTATTCTTATATCCTGATCTTTCACTTTCTTTATGACAACTTCTTGGCCTCTTGCATGTCTCAGGAGTTTTTCACTGAGTATTTTAACTTCATCAATTGGAAGAGCGACAGGGGAAGGGCAGTGTTCAGGTGTTTTACTTCTGAATGATTCTAGATGTTCTCTTAATGAT
Source organism: Triatoma infestans (assembly GCA_011037195.1). Taxonomy (NCBI): domain Eukaryota; kingdom Metazoa; phylum Arthropoda; class Insecta; order Hemiptera; family Reduviidae; genus Triatoma; species Triatoma infestans. The sequence continues at coordinate 17,402 of JAAEAF010007533.1, read as the reverse complement.
ATTTCTTCAGAAGGAGAGCTTAAACTGTTGCATGAAGTGGCTACATGTAAACATTCCAAATCTTTTGTTAATTGATCCAAAGTTTTTTCCATTTCTTTTATCTGAACTCTGAATTGCCTTATGACAGAAGAATTGAATTTCAGTTAAATACTATCCTGTAACTCTTGCATTTGATCCAAACAACTATCATTAAGACTCTGGTTTCGCATAGATTCGAGTTCTTCAGCCATTGCACACTGGGCACCATTTTGTTCTTCCAATACTGCTTCCAACTCTTCTAATTTCCTTCTAAAACTAATTCTTTATCTGTCTTCAGTGTTACTTGTGCTTCCAATTCGCTGATTATCTCTCTTAAGACCCATACCTTATTTTAGACCCAAGCAGCTATTTTCAATTCTGATTCTACTTTCATTTTTTGTGACTCTGACTCTGCTCATTTGGCCCCTGTTTCTTTTAATTCTTCACCTAACTCTTCAACCTCAGTTGTATAAAGTTCACGAGAAGACTGTTCTTTACCCCTTTCTTTAAGCTGAGCCTGTAAACTAATAGAGAGAGAGAGAGAGAGTACCAGAGAGAGTCTGTTTTCTCTCGGTCTGGCTTGTGCTCTGTCTCTCTCTTGCCGTTACAATGGTCATAGATCGTCTGAGGAGTCGTCTTTTAAATACATCCAAGAAACAAAGGAAAAAGACAAAATAGCCAAGACAGCCGTTAATATAAAGAACAAACCAGTAACAGGGCGTAAAAAATAAATTACAATCCTTAACACAGTAAACAACCAAAATACCGAGGCAACTGGGAAACAGAAAATATTCTTAAACAAACCCAAAACTAAAGTACAACTGCTCTAACTTAGATTATCAAAGTTTTACTTAGATTTTATATCTTTACAATTTATACTTCATACCTTACAATTAAGAACTTTAAAAATCTGGAAACCATGACACCATAAAACATAGAATTAAAAAACATTAAAAGTTAAAATTGCTGAACTAATTTAAATCTGTAATTCCAGGCCATTTTAACGAAGTTAACTAAATTGGGCCAGTCATTCCCATTTAGATAATGTAGTAGATCCTCAAAATTAAGTACAGCATTCTGAAAACATAAGATGCGAAATTCTTTCAGTATGGGACATATGGAAATAAAATGGTAGATATCCTCATCCTCCCGTCTATATTACATAGCGAACATAATTTAATTTCTTAATTAAAATGATATTTATTTAAACAAATCAGTTCTGCCCTACACTTAAATATCCAGCTGTTTATAGATAACATGATGAATACTATTCTGGGCTTTAACTTTATAGTTATACATTAAATTTTCTTTTATGTTGTTCACAATATAACCTGTTTTGATCTCCCCATTTAACATATCCAATTTTATGTCATACAAATTACACATCTTTTCCCAGTCCTTATACTACCAGAACAGTTTATTTTTTATATTTATTTTTCTTAATATATAAGGATATCTTAAAAGAGAAGAGAAGCAGGCACTTACAAATGTATTTATAGTGAAGTCTGAAGGAGTATACAAATGTAGGCATTAGTTGGGTCTCCAGGTTACAATATGTAGTCGGGCATATTAAGGGGTAAATTAAAGCACTTTTTAATAAAAAATTTAAGCGGAAGTTCTATGTATTTATGTATTTGCGACTCCCATATTTGCGTCCCATAACAGATTATAGATCTTGCCACCGCATTGTAAATATTTAATTTAGATGAGAAAGGAACAGACTTTATCCAAAAGTATTTTATTAAAAGCATTCACAGTAAACTTAGCATTTTCACACTTTTCTCTGAAATGCTTTGCCAAAGATACGGGGCCTTTTTATTATTAATTCCTTTATATATTCTTTAAGCGAATGTATTATGTTCGTGTCAGATTATTGCAAAATAGCACTGGAAACGTTGACAGATTTTCAAAGAAGCTGTAGAAGAGTAATTTCAGAGATCAATTAGTCATTAAAATAAAAACACTTCTATGTCGACGTTTCGACCCCGAAAGATAAAAGTGTGGTGTATACATTCTAAAAATAGAATGAATTAGGATAGTTGTAAGTTAATGTTACCTATAAATATTATTATTTTATGTACTTTAAATATTCTACATCTAACTAACAACTAATGTTTATACTTTATATTAACTGAAATATTATACTGCTATAATCTTCCCTAATGGATTTTATATTTATTAGTGTAATAGAATATTGAATAATCTCGGCTGTACCGTTTCAATAATTATCTGCTATAATTCTTGGTATCTCTAAATATTATATTATATCGAGGAATTATACATATTTATAAGCAAAATATTTCGATGTAAATATCAACTGCTGAAATTTCAATGTTACACAATGTAAACTAAAATCGCATTATCAGATTTTAATCAAAGATTTTAATTGGAAAACAGATAGAAATTTTCAACATACTCTGTTGGTTACCGCCATACTGTTTATTGCACTCGTATAAGCTTATAACGTATAACTGGGAGTCGTTAATTCTAATTAGGAAATTTGTTTAATCACTTCGATCTTTATCATTCTCTAAAATTTAATTAAAATTTACTTTTTTCTCTCTATAATTGGTCAAAAAAATATGGGATTTATTTCATTTTTTTTAAATAAGTAATTATGGAGCCATCGTTGACAGATATTGATCATAAAATAAATTAAAGACCTTCGCTTCAGGTATTTTTGCTTTAATACCGTACATTATTTTGTGATCATGCCAGCCTCAGGATAAACTATGTGATAACGTAGGCTAGAACAGTTTTAACCAAAAATATCCGAAGATAGTCCCATGATTAACAAATAAATTAGTGGCTATTACAGAAAAATCTCGGATCTCACCATGATTTCTTTAAGCAATTCGAAGTCTTACTTGGTTACCTTCATACCATGTTTCTCTTTGCCAGATATTTATTCCAAATAGGCATCGGTAATGCTCTTACCTTACTTGACTAGCGGAGCTAAGGTTCTTACATGCGAAACAATCCTATAACTTATGGTTGTGAAAGTTTGATACAAAAGCTTGTGAGTAAGTTCTCAACATGTGGGAAAGAAAAGATAATACCTGAGAGTGTAATTTGGACTGACTGCGAAACTGGGCACTGAGAATAAGAACATCCGAAGAGCTTCAACAATTACTCGGCGAACCAACCAGTAAAGATAGCCTGTACACATGCAAAAAAAAAAGTGCTTGAGAGTAGATTTTTCGAAGACACTTTTGTTAGGAAAGCCGGGAGAGAGCCGATATAGGAGTATATTTTAATGTGAGATCATTGGAAAGTGTAGAAGATTTTAAGGAAATCGATGTCACAAGATGACTGCAATATGCCTGGAACAGAAGAAAATAATGGTGGAGGCTCAGGTCTTTGAAGGTTCTAGAAAAACAACGGGGTAATTGCGTAGGGTATATCCATACTTTGCGGAAACTTATATAACATCTTCAACAAATCGGTGAATAAAATTATAGTTTTTATCTGTTACCATTCTATTCTGTCTATATCTCAGGGCCTACGAAAGGAACTAGATACAATTAGGCCTCAAGGATCCATTGCACCCCCCGAATACAATCTTATTCTGACCCATTAATGAATAACCGGTCATCTCGCCTACAGACGGAACAAAAAGAATAGGAAGAAGACAAAAAGGTAGGGAGTTATGATTAACACATCCAATCTAAGGTCGAAGACCAAAAGACTACAACCCATAGAGAAGGAAGTGGGGTGGAAAATTGATAGGTTTTCAATTTCTTCTCCGGAAATTTTTGCGATGTCTCCACGGTGCAGATGAACTCCCAGGGAATTCAGCATTTTCAAGAAAGAAGCAGACAAGATGCTCAGTCGACAGTACGTAGAGTCAGGATAGGCTTGATGTAAAGAGAATTCAAGTTCGGCACAAGAAATCCAGCCGCCAAACTTGAAAAATCGTCAAAATTCCCACTGAAAAGATCTGCTAAGAGTCCATTTTGTGGTAAAGTTTTCGTAAACCAACCCGTCCTTAGATCCCTCCTTAGCTCACTTTCCTCTCTCTCCTCCCAAGGTTGTTTTTTTGGCGGATGATACTTCGGCTATTAATCGTGGACGGGATCGGAAAGAAAATTTTCTAAATACTCACTATACTCACATATTAAACCATACATAATGTGTAATGAATGCCCTATCAAGATCACGAATCAAAAACCAGTTCAATGAAACACACTTTAGCCTGGCGGTCCACAGTTTAACGCTTTCGTGATTCTTAACTTGGTAACAAGAAGTATGGCGTACATAGTAGATTTTCGTAATTTAAGCATTGAAATGCTAATGGTTTTGATAATCCTTAACATTAGAAACGAAATTTCCTAAAACTGAGGGTTAACACAACAGTAGCGAAGACTAAACGACTAAGTTGAACCTCAGCGTGGTGCGGTTCACCTATCAATAAACGCCGCTGGCCAAGACGGTTCATGGACAGCTGCGCTTTTTTTTTTTTTTTTTTTTTTAAGTAATATGAAAGCTGTATAATCTGAATAAAATAAATATGATAAAATTTGATCAGAATACTTTGGTGGCTGAACAACTTTGAAACTTCTATCAAAATACTTTGTCGTTTTAACAGTTCTTTACCTCTTCTTACGTCATTTTCCCTAACCCTACTTGAGTTTTGTGCTTGCCTATCTTTTCAAACAAAAAAATGTTGTCTGTATTTGTGCATCACTGCCTTTAGATACGGGTTGCTGTAGTCGTGTGTTTCCCAAATAACCAAGGGCAAAAAGATAGAAGGATAGAGTGAACTTTACCAAAGATATTCGTCTTGGTACCAATAGATATTACCCTAAAGTTACCTTCTTCCTTTTTAACTTTGTTCTCCGAACTAAGGATAGGAGAAGATGAATGATGTAGACTGAACCACCTGCAAAATAATATTCTACTGGCACAACTTACTTTTTTACACTTCACTTCCATCCAATTCGATATTATTTCTACATTATCCGATATCGTCTAAACCACAACCTCATTCCAAAACTTTTTACTTTTTTTTTTTTTATAATCAATAAAGTTTCTCCTAATATCACGCAGAACAGCGTTACTAATTCTAGTTACTTTACGACTTATGATAAAAAAAGTTGTTTGGTATTTAATATAAATTTAAATTTGTAGCCAACAGCGTACAATAATTTTATTTCGGGTAGGATATTGTACTACACTAATAATAGTATTAATTTATTAGGCTATGTCCTAAGAGTAGAGGTAATCTATACATTTTCTCTGTTAATCGCAATATAACACTCGGAGGAGTAAGTCGCTATACAACGCGCGAACGAGCAAGTTGTTATGCAGCATACTTAGTAGTCGTGCTGCCCATACAATTCAGGCCAATTCGGTGCCCTTGTGAAAACCCAAGTTCGTTACTTCTGATTTTCCTGGATAGTGTTTAAACTGGTCCTTTTGTCGACTGAATTAACGCTTCTCCTGGCCTGCTCGAGCTCACTGTGAAATCACATAGTTGTTACTTCCGGTTGGTTTCCTGCCGTGCAGTTTCATGGAGTCCATTTAATTATTATCTACAATCATCAGCCAAGCAGCAGTGTATGGATCAAGACTCAAGAGTTGGATGCACATTCGAATTATTTCCTTATTTCCGATTTCTCCTCTCCTCTTGCCCCGATATGAGCTAAGGACACATGGGTCTTCCAACACTGGTAACCAGGATTCTTCGTTTTATGGTAAGCGCCATTCCTTTGGCTATTGAAAGTGATAAATAATATTTGCTACCCATTTTTAAATTTAATTTATATATTCATTTGTCTATATAATTTTAATATTTAATTTCACATTTTGCTCACCCAAATATATTATATTATATACAGTCCACTCAATATTTTCACTTTTCAATATATATTTTTGTTGTTTTCTATTGATCACAGCCCACCAGAGGTATCTCACCTCAATTTATATTATTAATTATCTTCCCTGTATTTACTGTTCAGAGCCTACCAGTGATTGAGATAATAGAGTGTAAAAAGAGCTCACTATTATTTTTATTTTATGGTTTATTTCCTGCTATTTACAAAACAAAAAAGTATTTTGAATATTTTACATTAATTTGTGATCTGTAAATATTTATATTTTGGTATTCCCAAAATACTATCTCTGTTTTTTGCAATATTTTTCAACTTTTTTACATTTTCATAATGCTGTAACAGATATTAGCAGATTAGTGAATAAAAGACATTTTATATTTTTTAACTTGCGAGTTGTGTATGTCAGTCGATGACAATGTTACCATAATGCAAATAAAAAAATAAATAAACCAAAAAAAAAAAAACATTACAATAAACAATTCATTGTTTTATTATATCATATAATAGTAAAAGTTAAAAATCTATCTTATTTTATATAATATTATTTTGTGTTCACTTTTCATGGATCGCAATGCTGAATAGATTTAACAAGAGATGTATTGCTTACTTCAAATTTTCGAAAGTATATGTGTTGAGGTATATTCTGTGTATAAACAAAAAATGTTTTTAGTGAATGATGTGTGTATGTGTGTGTGTGTGTGTGTGTGTGTGTGTGTCGCACAAACTCAAAAGTTGATATTCCGTTTAACAATTACGTCCGTATCTGACACGAAGCTTTCGGTAAAAATCCATCAACCGGAGGGCTACTTTACAGAATGTTTTTTTTTTTTTCATTTTTCTTCGATTTTCATCGAAAATGACTCCAACTATTTTCGTTAAACTTCATGTACCGTCTACACAAATGATGCCTGCTGCCACTTTTATTTGAACTACTTACTGGAAAAATTGTTTTATTTAAGATGGTTCTGGGAGACAGTAACGTTAAGCTCTCCTCTAAAAATAACCATTTTAATATAGTTTCGGATAGTTACGTAATATTAATTTGTTTTTTGAATTTTTAGTAAACGACTAATTATGTAAAACGATTTTCTTTTAACTTAGAATGCTAACTGCACCAGTTACAAAGTTTTATGCGGGAATTTGTGACAATATTAGAAATGTTTTTTTGGTTTTGTTCAATATTATTGGCACTATCTTCTGGACTATAATGTAATTACACGCAAGTGATTATACGCTATTTGGTACTAACCATTACGTACTCTACCATCTTTATTTTTATGTTAAGGTTTAATTAAAATTTTTATTAACCTTGAAAATTTTAATTAATGTATATATATTTATTAAAATACTTCCTCTTATGGCCGTAAGAGGAAGTAAATATGAGTAAATTTTTAACTAAGTACTATATTTATCACAAAAGTAAAATATCCTAAGTTTTGTAACTTGTGAAATAAATATATCTAACGGTATTCCTGACTTTTTCTTATAACGCTTCTTGGCGCCTGAGGCCAACCTGTTTCCTCTATGGGAGAGGAGCAATAAATAATGTTTGTGGACAGTCACCAAAGCTGGTTCTTGCCTCTTTTGGCCATACAATTTTCTTTCTGTCGGGGAGCTTTTGTTTAACAGAGGTTTTTTAAATGAATAAAAATGAAAAAAGAAATTTATCGATTATTTTTTTTTTTAGCTAATTGCTTTTTTAAACCTAATAAATGTAAATTTTTTTTTTTAATTTTCATATTATAAGAAAGAAATTAATGAATTTTTTTCTTATCTTTAATAACCATCGAGATGAATTTTCTTATTTTTAATTTTTAATATTCATTATTTTTCCTCATAAAACATTTTTTTTTTAAATAAGAAATGAACAAAATCCTTATTTCTTCTTTAATTAAATCCCATTTTTTAATTATAAATTATATCTGGAAATTTAATGTGTTTTCCAAATCCTATTATAATTCAAATTGGTGCAATAATTATCTTGGTAGATTAGGTTTTTTTTGTCTTTATTCTTAATTAATTCATTGCCGATTCATTCAGACTGTTGTGTGCATCTTTGTTGAATTAAAACCTGGTCCAGATATTTGGTTCTAGAACCGGCTTGTTGCTCTTTTCTTTATGGTAGAAATATGGTCCTGAGGAGCTATTGATAACCCAATAGATTACCCTCCCTCTCCTCAGACAAATAATAATAATAATATAAAACTTTGTTGTGGTGGTTGGTTCCGCAGAGCTGGAAAGCATCAGAGACATTTTCCGTGGTAGCCTGCTTCATTTTGTGGTCATCGACCGGTTTCGGGCGTTCGCCCATCTTCAGGATGCGTTCTTCAGACAGTGTGCCAACACAGACTCGTACAGAGACTTAGTTT
>JAAEAF010007532.1:0-42321 GCA_011037195.1 Triatoma infestans | reverse complement strand
AGAACTCTGGTCAGACGGCCTGCAGGTTCTTCTTCTTTGTGCCCAGTAGTTGGGAATCGAACTGATAGGAGTGCTTGCGCTAGGTTTCTCTGGAGAAAATTTAGTTCTTATTTTGGGTGAAGAGTCTTGAGGCGTGTTGTTTATCCTTGATGAGGTGTTTTCTTGTGCGTTTCTTGGTTTCTTTCTATTGATTATTTTGATTAAGGTTTGACATTTACTAAAGTTGGCTGTATGATCCCCATTGCAATTTATACATTTGGGTGTTTCCAGCTGGCGGTTTGGGCATACGGAGAAGTGATGGTCGCCTGCGCATTTTACACATTTAGGGTCTAGTCGGCAGTAGTTTTTGGTATGTCCATATTGCTGGCAATTTGTGCACTGTGGGATGCGGCTGGTCTTTCGTCTGGGTTCCACTGTGATTACTGAGTAATAGAGACGAGTAAGCTGAAATATTGCTCTTCCTTTGTTGTCATTTTCCAGAAGTACTGCGCAAAGAGGGGTTGGTACAGGGGGTTCACATTTTTTGTTCATTAGCCTGGTAACTGAGATCACTGGATAGTTTTGTATTAATTCTTCAAATATTTCTTTATCAGTGACTGAGTACGGTATACCCCTGATTACAACTGATAATTTTTTGTCTTCGGGGTTCACAAATGTGTAGTATTTTGTGCCTGTGTCATCGTAAAATTTTGTGAGTTTTCTAAAGTCATCTGAATTTTTTAATAGTATTTTCAGCTTGTTTTTGCAACCCAATAATTGGGTTTCAAAAGAAGTGCCGATTTTGTTTTTAATTTCTTCAATAGTAGCTTGATAATTTTCTGTGTTCATTATAAAAATTGGTGGGATTTTCATCTGTTTGTTTGAGTTAATCTGTGGTTCTTCAGGTTCAATTTCGGATAACGGTGCATATTTATTGTGCGTTGGTATTTGTTTGTGGTCTATTGTAAATATATGTTTTTTGGTTGCGAGTGGGTGCTGTAGTTTGATCAGTCTGCATTTCATCTTTGTCATGTACAGTTAGCCGAGGAAAATCAGAATTGGAATTTAAGTCTAAAATTTTGGGTGATTGTGAAGTTCGGGGTTTTTTTGAAAGAGATAGGAGGACTGTACTCACCCTCATCGATAATATTTCCTTGGTATTCATCTAATGCTTGTTGTGCCCACTGAGTTAATGCGTCTTCCTTCCTTATGCTCATGTTAATGAGCGAATTAGAAATTTTCTTTGCTCTCCCTTTTTCAGGGATTGCTCGTTTGTCAATTGCCTTGTTTTTCACCTTTAAAGACTTCTCAGAAAAGTCAGTGCAGCTATTTATTTTATAGAACTAAAAACTTGAAGTTTTACTAATCAAGCGATCAGCTGAGAATTCTTTTTGTTTTAATTTTTAATGTTTTCCCTTTAAACTTGGAATAATATCTGCACAGTTTTATAAACCTATAACTTTTATTTGTAACATTATGCACAAAATAAAATTGATTTTAAATAATTCTGCGGAATTTTGTGATATTAAATTTTAAATGTTTAGATGCAGTTGGTGCAATGTTTATTGGTGGTCTGTTCAGGATTGTTATTCACTTTTACTTTTTGTCCGAGTAGGTATTTGTCATTTTATACCTATATAGGGGGATGTGATGTAGACGCGGATGTGTTTATAGTTCGTTTCCGGAAGTTAGTAATACTGTTTCTTTGCACACAGAACCTGAAAGCCGTCGTCAAGTCACACATTGTCTATGTGATCCTTAAATTGTTTGGTTTTTGCGATGTATCTTGTTTTAAATTTAAAGTTCATTGTATTCTCGTAGAATTTGAAAAAAATCTGGTTTCAACTTATAGTACAATATATAGTATCGGAGATGTTTTCCGTGATAACATACTTCTTTTTATGGTTATCGACTGGTTTCGGGCGTTCGCCCATCACCAGGATGCTTTTTATCAAACAGTGCGATAACATAGATTTGCATAGAGCAAATTTAGTTGATATAATCTGTTATCTATGTGATCACACTGTTTGACAAAAAGCATCCTGATAATGGGCGAAACCGGTCGATGACCACAAAAAGAAGCAGGCTATTACGGAACATATCTCCGATGCTTTCCAGCTCTGCGGAACCAATCACAACAACAATATATGGTACTTTTAAAAGACTTGATAGATATGAGTCTACTCTAATCGATTGTCCACTTTGTTTTTTAAACATAAAATAATTTGTAAAAATAGTATGGTAGGATAGAAGAAATGGGTACAACGGATTCTGCACCATGACTCTATTCGTTTTGTATATAGATTATCCAGATGTTGTAATAACAGCCTAAATTGTTGTATATGGCCATGCAACTCATGTGAAGAATTGGAGGTTATTGACCTGGCTCCAAAAAAAAAGGTTTCGTCAACTATCCGGACAGCCGAGTTTTTGGGACTTGCAAATATACAAACCGCCAATGCAAAACACTTCTTTCCGGATTTGAAAAAAAAATGATATAAGCCCATTCAATGAAAGACTATGGATCAAACACATCAAATAAGAGATAGAAGATTGTGAGACAGTCTGCTATTCTGATGACAAGAAACCAAATGCGATGTCTTCTTTGCAAAGAACATAAAAGAAGTTCGATGATGGAAAAAATATCATATGGTTGGGTTAAAAGTGTCAGAAATATGCTCATGAAAGTTGTACCGGATGGGATGAAGATGATTTAGATGAATACCATTGTGTATCATGTCTTAGATTGAGAATATAACTGTACTCGGTTTTACCCCAAGTTGGTGGATAACCGTAAATTGTAAAAACGTTTTGATTATGTTAAATAACATCTTAATTAATTAAAATTAGTTTTTCTAACTTATGCATGTCATAAATGGATTACTTTATATTTCATTGTTATTAAATTAAAATTTTTAACAACACAAAAGTAACTAATATCAGTTTTTTCCCTTAGCTACCACGTTTAAAACAAGTTCCCTAATTGTATTAACGGTAATAAGAAAGTCGTGTGTGTGCTTAAACCAGATTTTTTTACTTTTCTTACTCCTAGTAAGAGGAAGTATTGTAATCGTGTCAAATTTTCAATATCGGTTTTCACTGGAAATATCCGTTTTGAGGTCCCCTGAGTCCAAAAAAGTGGTTTTTAGCAAATGGTCTGTGTGTGTGTGTGAACAGCATAGCTCAGAAACGAAAAATCGTATAAATTTCAAACTTGATATTCCGTTTAGGTGACACCATGGGATCCGACAGTGGGTCATCTGTCAAAATTCCTCAACCGGAAGTACCACTTTACTAGTTGTTTTTTTTAACTTTTTTGCTAATTTCTCAAAATGACTCTGACGATTTTTTTGAAATTTGGTATATCAAGTATATCAATTTGGTATCAATACAAGCTCTACAACTTACATTTGATACATTTCTCCGGGAAAATTCATTTAAGGGCAGTTGTGGGGGTGGGGTGGAGTTTAATTATCCTCTAAAGTGCAATTTCTGTTTACTCTATAATTCTGTCATCGAAATAATATTAATTAGAATTAAATATGTTGTTGAAATTCCGAGTTTGAAAAAAAAATCAGATGACCGGAAGTGTGTTTTTACTGAAAAATTCTCGAAAACGGCTCCAACGATTTTCTTTAAAGTAGCAATGTGTTCTGTACATATAAAGAGCTACAACTTTTATTTAAAACATTTCTCCTAATAATGTCATTTAAGGGGGCTTTTGGAGGAGGGGATGTTTATCTCTAAAGTGCTATCATAATGATTATACAATTCTACCATCCAAACAAAATTAATTAGAAATCAATAGATGCCAAAATTCAGAGTTTCATGGAAATTAGTAAACCGAAAGTGCGCTTTTACTGAACAGATTTTCAGTTTTCGACCAACTGCGACGAATTTCATTAAATGTGGTGCACTAGCCTATAAAATTTGTCAATTTCAATTTTGAAAACTGGAGAAAGAGAAAATTGTGTGAGTGTTTCACACCAGATTTTTTTTTTTTTGCTTTTTAACAAGTTATAATTTAATTTGGAAGACACATCTGAAAGGATTTTATGTTGTGAGTTCAGATATGGGCACCGATGGACTACAAAAAATTGATCATGTCTGAAGCATGGCCTTAGTCTGCGTACACGAATCTTACCCTGAATCTTTTGAACTTTGCCACCAATCCGAACATTAATGGTTACTAGTTAACATTATATTAACAAGTAAGAATCAAATATATATCATATATAGAAAACTTCGAAAATATTGGAAATTAATCAAAACCCTGAACAATAATATGTTTAGAGAAATGTAATATCTATTAACGTCTAGTAATTCTCTCGGGTACAACCTCTTGTGAAATTCCAACTGTGTTATAATTATCTACACTAGAACGATCGATCTTATCCAATTAGCAAGTATTCGACACGATTTCAATCCATCATCATTGTTACCCATGTAGCTATTAAATTTACACTATAAACACTTTTGTTTAATTTAATTGTTTAATATGTCCGTTATAATCCGTTAAATTGACTTGTCACAGTTAAACATTAAATTTACAAAATTTCATTTTATATAAAAGCAAATTGGTTTATTCTTATTATTATTTATTGTTTTATACATTTTCTTCTGCCGCATTAGAGCTAACTATAAACATAAAACATTAAAAAAAAAAAAAATGAAAGAAGATATCTCTACCCATTTATCAAAAGTCCTGGCATTAACACGAACCCATAACCCCGACATAAGAGATAACCCTCAGTCAGAGTATTCAGTGAATTTCCCAAGTGTAAATGGCTTTCCACTAGACATAAAGTACTTTTATTTTCAGTATACCGATGAACCTGCTAGAATTTCAAATTTCATTAATATCAATGTAAAATATCTAAAAGAAAAAATTACTTATTTATTTTCTATCATGCACTCTTTCATTGCAATAGTTATTTCATAGGTCGACGGCTTTCTCATCGCTAATACTCACCAAATATGGTCCATTGCATCTCAAGTAATTACTGTCAAATCTGAATTTTAAAATTAATAAAAAAAAAAAAAAAAAAACAAATCTTGATACCTAATAATATTCACTATTAGCCTAAAAATATTAATCCACTTCTTTAGTTAATCAGATACTTTTCTGGACATAGATGACCTTCTAGTGTGAAGTTCTTTAAACAAGACAGAAAAGTATACAAATTAAACTACATAACATCTCCATTTAAACATGTTAAATAAAATTAATATGTTAAATAATTTAATAAGTTAAATGAAATTAACTTAAATAACAGGAACATGAATTGGAGAAGACTTCCAGCTAAGTTACTCTACTATCTTGAATTATTCTATTAGGTGATCACGGAGGCCATCTTCTCTTCAGCCGCCTGCATGGATTGTCGGGAACAGTGTTTGAAGAAAGTTGGTGAATTATAGTATTAGGATGAGTAGTTGTGACTGAATGGAATTTAAGAAAAACTAGTTTTGGTTTTAGATGGTTAACTAAAGGGAAACCCGCAAGGGGTAGCTGTTGCATGCAGCTATCTGGGGGGCAGCGACCCCACGGGGTAACCTGAGCTCAGAACATCATGCACACCCATCAGAACAATAAAGACTGCACACACTCTACTTAAGTACAGACACAAACACGCACAAAACACCTACACGCACCATAAGGCACTACAGTACACACCACAGGGCTACCTTCCCTGTGTACCACCCTGTCTTAGGGCAGAGACTGAAGGGAATGTTCGGTTTCCCTTAAGGGGCAGCCCCCCGACCGAACTAGGATAAGCAGGCCGATACCCTGCTTATCTAAAGCTCAACTATCACAAGCACAGAACGGAAAAGAGCTGGACAGATTTTAAGGAATGCGACTTGGCGAGGAAAACGGATATTGCGACTGGCTACTTGGAATGTACGGGGTATAAATGGTAAAGAACACGAACTTGTCGAGGAAATGAAGAAGGCAAAAGTGGATCTATTGGGGGTCACGGAAATCAAAAAGAGAGGGAAAGGACAGATGAAACTGCAGAGACATATTTTGCTTTACTCAGGCACAACTGAACAAAGGACAGTTAGTGGAGGCGTAGGTTTCATATTCTCTGACAGTTGGAGCGAGAGGATAAGGGAATGGAAATTCGTGAACGAACGGATTATGGTAGTCGATATCGAAGAGGGAGAGAATCTGCAGACCCTAATAATCGTCTACGGTCCTAATGACAGCGCTGTTGTCGCGGACAAAAACACATTCTTCGAGGAGCTACAGAGGGAAATAGATGACGCAAAAGGAGAACCGATAGTATTGGGCGATCTAAATGGAAGAGTGGGTAAAGACAGTCGCCAGTGGCCAGGTACTCTGGGCAGCTATGGCGAAGATATTAAAAACGATAGCGGCGACAGAATATTGAATTTCTGCGTAGCAAATGAATTAGTTGTCGCGAACACTAAATTCCCCCACAAGAATGCCCATAAGTACACGAGGGAAGAACCCAGTAGAAACGAAAAATCTATAATCGACTACTTTCTCATTAAGAAAGAAAGAATGAAGGAAGTCATTGACGTTAGGGTGAAGAGAGGTTTCGAAATAGGTAGCGAGTCACTACCTATTGAAGCTAGATAAAACATGGAGAGGGGATGACATAACGAATGTGAAGCGAAAGAAGGTTAGGAGGAAGGAATCAATAAAGTCATACAGACTAAAAGAAGAAGAATTGGCCACATACTATCAAGAAGAAATAGAAAGAAGGGCAAGAGATCCTGAATATCAATGGGAGAGCCAAAATATTGAAACTAGTTGGGCAAACTTCAAAAGAATGGTACTGGAGGCAGCAGGACAGGTTTGCGGGAAGAGGAGAGTAGGACCAGGAAATAAACAAACTGCCTGGTGGACTGCTGAAATTAAGAACGTAATAAAGGAAAAGAAGACTCTATGGAAGAAATATCTGGAGAATAAGACCCAAGAAAGATACGAACTTTACAAAACGAAGAGAATAGAAGTCAAAAATGCAGTGATGAGCGCAAAAAGAAAAAGTTGGGAGGATTTCGGGAACAAACTGGAAGCAGACCATAAAGGGAACCAGAAATTATTCTACAGAGTTCTGAAAGGAATGAGAAAGGAAAAAGCCCCAGTGTTAAAGCATATAAAGGATAAAGAGGGAAATATTCTCTGAAGGAACGGTCAAATAATGGATAGATGGAAAGAATATTTTGCGGATCTGCTAGAGGTAGACGAGGGGAATTATGAAAGAGCCCCAGAGGAAATAAATTGGGAGGAGGACGACTATATAGAGGAGGATGAACTAGAGGATGCCCTATTAAATTTGAAATCTGGAAAATCAGCCGGGATTGACGAAATAACCCCTGAGATGTTAAAATATATGGGGAAAAAGGGAAACGAGGTCATGCTACATTTACTAAACCTAGTCTGGAAACAAAAGAAAATACCTAGAGAGTGGGAAATAGCAGTCATCGTCCCAATCTTCAAAAAAGGAGACAACAGGGACTGCAGAAATCACAGGGGTATTTCCCTGCTAAGCGTACCCAGCAAAATTTACTCCAAGATCCTGGAAAAGAGGATTAGAAGCATTATTGATGGAAAGATTGAAGAAGAACAATATGGGTTCCGTACTAACCGAAGCACCCAGGATCTCATATTCACTATGAGACAAATCCAAGAAAAAGTTATAGAAAAAGCAAAGGAGCTATCGGTTTGTTACGTTGATTTAATCAAAGCATTCGACAAAGTTAACAAAAGGGACATCCTGAAGGCATTAAGAGAGAAAGAAGTAGACTGGGGGCACGTATTAGCAGTTGAAAGTCTATATAGAAGAACTAGGAATGTCGTAAGATTCGCAAATAATACCTCGGAGGAATTCGAGAACACAGCAGGGATTCGTCAAGGGTGTAGTCTAAGTCCCCTACTATTTATTCTGGTGTTAGACAAGGTCATAGCTAGCTCCAAAACGAGAATGAGGAGATTCCACCTAGGACACCACAACATGAGACCGGTTAACCTTTCATTACTAGCCTTTGCCGATGACATGGTACTGCTCGCAAACAACGATAGAGATCTTCAGCACAACTTAAAAGTCTTACAGGAAGAGCTGAGGACAATTAACATGAGCATCAACCCGGACAAAACAAAGGCAATGCGAATTGGAAAGAAACCAGGACGAGTAATGAGAATACTGCACATAAACGGCAAAAGTATTGAACAAGTGGATAATTTCAAATACCTGGGAGCTCACCTACACGAAAATGGCTATATAGATAGCGAAATAACGGAACGCGTAGGCATGGCAGGCAGGTTGTTCAATGCCGTTAAAAACAGGTTTCTAAACCGGCGGGAGGTGAGAAAGAAGACAAAACTGGCCGTCTACAAGTCTACATTCCTCCCAATCCTCACATACTCGAGTGAATCTTGGACATTGACCAGCAAACACAAATCAATGATCCAAGCCGCTGAGATGAGGTATCTTCGGAAAGTGGAGGGAAAATCCAGAAGAGATAGAGTCCGCAATGTGACCATAAGATCTAACCTCGAGGTAAGGCCTGCCATAGAAACAATAGAGCAGAATAGGCTAAGATGGTTCGGTCACATACTACGTATGGAACCTAGCCGCACTGCCAGTTGCTCTTACCAAGCTAGAGTAGAGGGCAGGCGAGGAAGAGGAAGGCCGAGATTGAAGTGGGAAGACGGGGTAAAGGAGGCATTCTTGAGAAGAAGGTTAGATTGGGGTGGGAGAAAACATCCCACCCAGGATAGAAACAATTGGAAAAAGCTCTATAAAGGACTTCCTCACACTGCTTAGGCGGTAGAGAGGGTAACGATGATGATGATGATGATGAACTAAAGGGAATGTTTAGATCAGCATGGATTTTTCGAAGGATTTTGGACTGAAAAGAATGGATACGGTGGCAATTGGTACGCTTGGGTGTCCCCCATATTTCTATGCCGTAAGACCACATTACGTCTCAATAGTAGTAGGTAAAGAAGACTTTTATTTTGTAGAGCACATTTGGATCACCTGTGTTGTAGTCTTGAGAGTTGTCTGAACCGTCTATTTAGTTCAAGTCTTTTGAGCCTAGTGTGGGGATTCCAAATCAGTTTTTAGTCTAGCTGGAAACGTAGGTAACGTACATTGTCTATGGGGGAGATTAGATTATGGTTGATGTGGATCAGTGGGAAGATTTTTTTACTTAGGATAAATACAATGTATTTACTTTTTTGAGAATTAACTTCTATCTTTCGTATTTAGAGCCAAGATTCCATTTGTAAGATATATTCTTGTAGAAAGCGATAACTATTCAAGGGTTCAATGTTGTGGGGAAAGGATTGCATTATCATCTGCGAAAGTATATATTATGGTATTTGGGTGTTCTAGGATCACTGATGTATGTATATGAGCCATCCAGATTTGATGAAATTAAAAAGAATTTGCCTGTAGATATGCAGGCCTATGTGTAGCAGGGTGTGAATGTTTTCGAGTTTATTTGTGTTGCTAACAACACTACTGTGAATCTGCAAAAACCCTGAGATCAATGATTAACAAGTGGTTAGTATATATCCGTTTAGAGTCTTTGCCCGTTCATATTAAAGAAATAAATTTAAATTTAAAAAATTAAAACTTTCCAAGCCCTCTCCTCTCTTAAGAAGAATCTTAAGATTTCTACTCGCTACCCAACTATAACATCAAGTTTTGTTCGTAAAAAAAAATTAGCGATAAGGTGTGTCGGTGATTATAGTGATTTATAAACAAAGAGAAATGACAAACTGACATAAAAAATTGTCTATTTTTTTCCTTTTCTCTATTCCTTATAAATAATATAAAATAATATAATTTAAAAGAGTGCAGAAAAAAAATCTTGGTTTTTATTTCTTTATTTCAAATACTTTTTAAGACATAGCACTAAATTTCCCTTGATTAAGATTTTATTTATTCTCAGAAATGAGAATGTGAAATTCCTCTCTCTCTATTGATCGGTAAATTGGTTAAATAATATATTATTTTCCTAGTGGGGCAGGTGCAGCACTTTAACTACATTTAAAGGCACTTTGTTTATGTCAGGCTCCCTGGCCACTTAATTCTATTTAATGCTGCTGCTAAAGCCAGTCATTTCGATCCAGTTTCAGTGGTCTTTCTTTGTTTAACATTCTACTGAAATAATTTTCTTTGCCAACATTTTTCTTAATATTATAACGGAGTTGATGAGGAGAGAAATTAGGTTTGATTAATTAGACGAGATATGAAAATACTGTTATAATTTAGCTATAAGTTTACACAAACTACACTGGACTTGTAATGATTTTATAGAATAAAAGGTGAGAGTAGAGGTAGAGGTATGACACGATGCGATGTATATGGTTGAATCTGATAGATAGATAGATATCTCACTGGCTTATATACAGGTTCTCCCATTCTAGCCTGCTTAAGTCAGAGAGTGCCAGTCTTCTGTAGGGATAGTGAACCCCCACCACTCATCTGGGATGATTATGAAATACCTGGAGTCACATATCAAAGCGGCGCAAATTGGCTAGCACAACCAATTACTTGTTTTAAAAATAATGACGCTAAAAGTGATATTACTGTCAATCCGGTTAGTTCCTCACAAGCCGTACTGTATCAGAAGGCGCCTCATCACCTTGTTGTGGATTGGTCGCTCTATCCAAGAACCTGGCGAGTTGAACAGAATGATCTCTGACTGTCTCTCTCTCATATATATATCCACTGGCCGAACCTCTCCTCTCTATGCGAGAGGGGCTGTTTCTCTCCGCTAGAGTGGATGAATGGTGGGGGTTCACTAACCCTACACTTCTCTCTCTTGCCGATAGAGGTATGACACGATGCGATGTATATGGTTAAATCTGATAGATAGATAGATATCTCACTGGCTTATATACAGGTTCTCCCACTCTAGCCTGCTTAAGTCAGAGAGTGCCAGAGAGGGTCGGTCTTCTCTCTCTTAATTCTCTCTCTCGCCATTACAATATAATGAATGTATGTTCTAAAGTAGTGTGTAGAAATCCTAAAATATAGATAGGTTTAGTTGGTCCATAACATCTCAAGAAGCAGGCTACTTTTAATGGTAGCATCACCTTTGAATACGACATCTGCATGAAGCGTCTGTATATCAATTAAAAGAATTATGGCAATGCAAAATGTTATTGGACAAACGATATTTTTTTTGTATGTCTATTCTGTCTGCACATACTTCATAGCATGACTTGTATGCATTCACACTCTGGCTGGAGGTGGAAGGCTTGTTAAAGTAATAAAGAAAGTGAAGATTTATTCTTTCCCACACAATTATTCATTTATCACGCTTCTCTTTAGCCATTCTTTTGTTTTTATTGGTGACTAGGCTTATTTCTTTTATTTTCATTTAGGTATGTATTCATTTCAATAATAATAGTGTGTTTTATTTCAACCAAATATTACATTAAATGACAAGAAAAAGAAATATGCAAAAACCATGGTTTTCTATATATTTTTTTTTTTTTTTTGGAACATTTTCGCCTCTATTCGCCTTTGTCATTATATTTGGACTATACATTTAGCTTACATATAAATTTCTTTCGCCACTTCCGTGGATTTTTATTAATGAAATGTCAAAGAAACTTTTCACAATTTCCGCTTTTATGAATATTAGCTCTAATAGAAAAATTATTCTAATAAAAGCACTTTTAAATATTTAAATGAATAAAATATATTTCTGTGCTGGAATATAATTTATGGCACCATAATTTTCGTGTATATTAAGAATGGAATCTAAGTATTATTCTTCTGGCTGCTTATTTTACCATTTAACATTGTAATGAAAGAAGCAAACAGAAAAACTAAAAATAATTTTGGAAAATATGTTAGTAAATTTTAATTAAAATAAATTGTATTTTAGAGCAGGGAAGTGAACTTAGAGAATCTGTTGAGGGACTATTAAACTGAATTCAATGATATTTCAAGACAAAGGGTAGGTAAAAAGAGACTGTTTCTAAAACTCTCTCCAGACATAGCAGTATTGTTACAGTCGTATTTCATAGTTCGACGAGATCAGTCGTCTTACAAACAAATCAGTGTGCCAAAAAATGTTTAACATTTGTGTTTAAAAAAAATCAATCTAGCTTCACTAATTTAAATGCGAGAGTTTTTTGTGTATGTTTATAAGCTTATTATTATGTAATATTATAAAGTATTTAAATTCATTTATAGATAATATATTTATTTCAAACTAGTGGTATTTATTCATCAATTCTTAAACAACATCTCTCTTCACTAAAACATATTCATACATACATCTTTTCAATAACGTTTGCCCTACACTACATATTATCAAACACACATCTACAGTCTACAATAAATTACATTATAACATAATAATAAATATAGATACCTTTTGAAAATATTAAATAATACACACACACACACATTAGAATTAATACATGAACGTATTGAAACTCAAAGGATAGTATGTTAATATATTGTAACGTTTTTCCCCTCTAAACTAGCTAGTGCAACTAGTTTTAAGTGGGTTGGTTTAGATAAAATACTCTAAACTTCAATAAGAAAAACACCAATTTATTGTTTTACACAATAAATTACAAAATACAACACTTAATAATAATTAATTCACAGTTTAAACCACAAAAGTTCACTTGGTTTACTTTTTACACACTTTTAACAAACGTACACTTAGTTTTTTAACAAGAAAACTCTCCCAACTTTCTGTGGTCCCACTATTTATACCAGTGGAGAAGTGTCTAGAATGTTCTCAATTCTTCCAGAGAGAACTAGTACGCGATGCCAGCGCTTCCCAGCGGCTACTATGAGAACATGAGGTACATGGTTTCTCTCCTAGATGGCACCACTGGCTGCGTTACAATATTTTACATAGAATAATTTATACAGCTTATTAACGTGGATATAAACTCTCTCTAAATAACTCTGGGGTAGCATATTATTTCAGCATATTATTCCATAATTATTTACGAATAAAGGCTTAAAAATTACTAAAAAAAAAAAAAAAATCTAGTGTGGAACCCTTTCGCCTAATGTAATTAGTTATAACTCACAAATTTTCCTCAAACTTTTACGAAATGTTTACTTGTCTTCCATTTTATATGAATAGGAAAGACTAAATTTAATAAAATGACTTGTTTGAGTAAAACATAACTTTCAACCATCCTTCAATTTTCTTTAAATGAACTTTTCTGGAAAAAGAGTTTTATACAAAACGTTATAAGTCTCTGTATTCATAATTAGTATAACGAATTCAATGAAATTGGTCGGTGTTTTTATGGAGAAAACTGAAACTAATATTCTATTAATGTAATTGTAGTTGGATTCCTAAAAATCTACAGTAGGGCAGAAGCGAAGGCGTGATGCGGGAACATATAATTCCATAATGAATTTGCTAATTTTCAACATAATAAATCTGTAATTTTTCAAATAATTTGGTTGCTCATTCGGTCACTCATCTCTTTCATATTTACCAAACAAAATTTTACTACATTTTGGGTAGTAGAAATAGTAACAAAAAAATATCTGATGTGATACACTCACACAACTTTCTCTTACTCCAGTTTTCAAAATTATAATTGACAAATTTTATAGTTTGTGTACCAAATTTAATGATATTCGTCGGAGTTGGTTGAAAACTGAAAAAAAAAAAAAATGTACAGTAAAAGCGCATTTCCGGTTTACTAATTTTCTTGAAACTTGGAATTTTAGCAATCTATTTATTTCTAATTAATTTTGTTTAGTTGGTAGAATTGTATAATCAACTATGATAGCACTTAAGAGAAAAACATAATCCAACTCCTCCCTTAAAAGTCCCCTTAAATGACTTCACCAAGAGAAATGTTTCAAATAAAAGTTATAGCTCTTTATATGTGTAGTTCACATTCCTAGTTCAATGAAAATCCTTTGGAGCCGTTTTCGAGAAAATACCAGAAAACTGAAAAATACATTTCATTGAAAAAATCATCCGATATTTTTTCAAACTCGGAATTTCAAAAATATATTTAATTCTAATTAACATTATTTAAATGTCAGAATTTTCTAATAAACTAAAATAGCACTTTAGAGGAAGCCGTAACCCCACCCTGACCCCAAAAGTGCCCTTAAATGAATTTTCCCAGAGAAATGTTATAAATAAAACTTGTAGATCTTCGTATGTGTAGTTGATATTCCAAGTTTGAAGCAAAATCGTCAGAGCCATTTTGAGAAAATCGCAAGATAGTAAAAAAATACCAGAAAACTAAACCATACATTTCAGGAGAAACGCACTTCCGGTTATCCGATCTGTTTCCTAACTCGAAATTTCAAGGACACATTCAATTCTAAATAATATAGTTTAGATGACAGAATTGTATAATAAACTGAAATAGCACTTTAGAGGAAAACCTAATCCCACCTCACCCCCAGAAGGTGCTTTAAATGAATTTTTCCGGAGAAATGTTTTAAATAAAAGTTGTAGCACTTTGTATGTGTAGTTGATGTATCAAGTTTGAAGAAAATCTTTAGAGCGATTTTGAGAAAATCGCAAAAACGAAAAAAAAAAATTAACTAGTAAAGTGGTACTTCCGGTTGAGGAATTTTGGCAGATAACGTACTGTCAGATCACATGATAATACCTAAACGGAATATCAAGTTTCAACTTTCTAAGGCTTTTCATTTTTGAGCTATGCTGTTCACATACATACATACGCATTCACACACACAGAGAGCATTTTCTAAAAACCACTTTTTTGGACTGAGGGGGCCTCAAAACGGATATTTCCGGTGAAAACTCGATATCAAAAATTTGACACGATTACAATACTTCCACTTACTAGGAGTAAGAGGAAGTAAAAAGGGTGGTTAAAAACTCCAAATACTATCATATTCCTAATTATAAAAAATCTGTGTTCTCGCTTAAATAATAAAGAATAAAATAATCGAATAAAAGTAAATTCTTTGAGAAATATATCATGGTTAACAACAACATATAGCCTACAAGAAGATATTTCTACATAGTGTGTTTGTGGTCTATGATTGGATGGTGCCAGATGATTAAGAAATGAAGACCAGGAGTTTGCAATCTCCGGCCTCCGTTACTAATCATCCATTAATGAACACGTTCATTACAAATACCAACGCCCTCTATTAGGTATTAATCACAGCCATAAAACACCACCCTACTAATGTATATTTTATGTTCTATAGATCATGTAATTATTACATGTTAATTCATTGAGTTCTAAACGTAGAAAACGTACTAATAAAATTAGTCTTACGTAAAATAAAAGTAATCTTAAGTTAAAAAAAAAATTAACAATTCTGTTAAAAATTTCTTTCTGTTCTAATCAGTTTGCAGTATTGGTTGCCGATTAATTCGTCCATTTTCCTTCCTTGAAAGACTTTTAACTTTGGAAATTTTAATGAAGGCAATGTTGTTTTGGAATGTTGTCTCTATACCTAATAAATAATATATAAAATCTTAAGAGGCAATTCTAAATGATTGCAGAAAAAAAATCTTGTTTTATTCCTTTATTTCAAATACTTTTAAGACTTAGCACTAAATTTCCCTTGATCAAAATTTTATTTATTCTCAGAAATGAGAATGTGAAATTCCTCTCTTTCTATTGATCGGTAAATTGGTTAAATAATATATTATTTTCCTAGTGGTGCAGGTGCAGCACTTTAACTACATTTAAAGGCACTCTGTTTATGTCAGGCTCCCTGGCAACTTAATTCTATTTAATGCTGCTGCTAAAGCCTGCTTCAGTGGTCTTTCTTTGTTTAACTTTCTATTAAGATAATTTTCTCTGCCCACAGTTTTTTCCTTCTTTTTTTTTAATATAATGGTTATCTTTTCTAAAGTAGTCTGTAGAAATCCTAAAATATAGATTGGTTTAGTTGGTCCATAACATCTCTAGACGCAGGTTAATTTTAATAGTGGCAACAATTTTTTTTAATTAACACTTTCGAATAGCACATCTTTATGTAGCGTCTGTACATCAATTAAAAGAATTGCAAAATGTTAAAACGATGTTTTTTGTATGCCAATTCTGTCTGCATATACTTCTTAACATGACTTACATGCACACTTTGGCTTGTGTGGAAGGCTTGACGTGGAAGGCTTGTTAAAGTAATAAAGGCTTGTAAGTTCTCTTTAGCAATTCTCATGTTTTTATGGATGACTAGGCTTTTTTCTTTTTTTATTTTATTTAGGTATTTATTCATTTCAGTAATAAATAGTGCATTTATTTTCAACCAAATATTACATTAAATGACAAGACATTAAATGCCATGATTCTCTGCTTTTATTTTTTCTTTTTTTTGGGGGGGAATATTTTCGCCCATGTTCGCCTTCGTCATTATATTTGGATTACATGTTTGGCTTATATACAAATTTCTTTCGCGACTTCCGTGGATTTTTATTACTGAAATGTCGAAGAAACATTTTACAATTTCCGCTTTAATGAATATTAGCTCTGAAATGTTATTGGTGATAGTGTATTTGTAGTGGCTTGTGCGATTTTGTATAAGGGCTTGTAAGTATATATGTTTAAGAGTGAAGTATTAGAAATAATCAAGTAATCACGTGTTTTTAAAATAGATATATTTTCTAAGTGTAATTAAGTTACTTTAAAATATCACAATAATATTGTAATGGAATCACATATTAGATGTAATGGAATTGTTTGTTGTGTGATTCCTGGAGTAGCAGATGTCTTGAAGAGGGCGGAAGTTAGTTTGAGAGATTTGGAAGTTAGTGCTCGAATTATTAAACGGTTTTTATATAAAAATAAACTGTATTTTAAAATAATTTAAACGTGCTAATTGGTAACTAATAACTATGAAATACTTAGGAATAAATATAAGTAAAATAATTAATAAATTAGAAGGACTAAAATAACTAACTAAGATGCACTACTAAGAATGAGTTTGAATATAACTGTGAATTGCCGCTCGGGTATATAGACGTGCTCGATTGGTTGTAGCTGATATACTAATTCTGTCGTATATGGTAGAGTTTATATATATATTGTTGTTCACACTCACACCAAGGCAT
The DNA here is from genome assembly GCA_011037195.1 of Triatoma infestans. NCBI lineage: Eukaryota > Metazoa > Arthropoda > Insecta > Hemiptera > Reduviidae > Triatoma > Triatoma infestans. The sequence goes on along the minus strand of JAAEAF010007532.1, from coordinate 25,305 downwards.
CTGTCTTAGTGTGGGGGCCTTGTGCGACCTTCGTAGTTTGAAGACCTTATTCAGATCAGTTCAGTGGCCAACCTTATAGAGGTGCTTGCTTATTGATTAAGTATTGATGAAAGGAGCTTTGTTGTTTATTGACCGCGTCTGTTGGCGGCCAATGGTTGCTTTTTATTACTGCCACCTTTGTTTAGATAGCAGATGGAACCACTAGTTGTAAATCTTTCTTTTGGTGTGTTTTGCCGACGTCAATGACTTTGCCATGTCATTACAATATGCTTATAAGTATACTGAAATTAATTGGAATAAACTTTTATGTTATAACTTAAAACTGGTACAGTCCTGATGTGTACTGCTTTGGTGTCTACAACAAACTGTATTGAAGGAATGTCTTCTAATTGTTATTTCAAATCTTCCCCTGTGAGAAGAAGAGGTACACAATGCTATCAAGTTCATGAACTCTAAAAACAATAGTGGACTTCTACTTGAAATGCCCTTTAGCAAGGGAATGTCACACATTTTCATAATTTTGATTTTTTTCAAATTAAATATATTTTTATATTTCTTGCATCCATCACAGCTCTAATACAAAAGATGAAAAATTTAGCATCAGATTGATACATAATTTTTCTTATATATTTTTATTTCCTCTACTGTATGAGAACGAGTAGAATAATTTTATAAATATAAATTATTAATATATGAAAATTTTTTTTTTTTTTTTTTTTAAATAAAAAAACTATAGAAAATAAATACAATTAGTGTATGAAACATTTGCCAATAATTGGGAGTGAAGGGAATACTCTTTCATCGACAGATGTTAACATTATTAAATTTGCGTGGTAGAGAGCATTTTAATGGCATGTAAATAGATTTTGCGGCCAAGAGATCGCAAACTTAATTTTCATCGAACGTAAATTATAGAAGGGAACTTCCTTCAATACTCTCGACTTGTACACTCAGTTTTTTTTCTTTTCTTTTAATCCCATCTTTTATTATTTTCTGCTTCTTCTTCATCTCCTTTTAAGCATTTTTTTTTTTTTAAACTTTAACATAAATTAACATTTTTTTTATCGTTTTTTTGGATAAGAAAAAAGTACACATTTTATAGCCATATCCGTTGGGACGACCGAAACATTACCGCACATATGTGAACAGCTATTAAAAAATTTATGGTTACATTAAAGTTTGCAAAAGAGAAGTAAGTGATGAGACTTTATGGTAAACATAATCTGATTTTATGTTCATATATTGGACTTCCACGGCTACTTAATAATGTTATTGCCCTTTGTAGATGACTAAAGTGGTGTCTATATGGCGCCATCCACTAAATTATCTTCACAGGGTCTTCGTTCCTTATTCAACTAACTCAATTTGGAAAATATATTTTTATTTTATTTTAATTTTTGTATTTCGCATTGAAAGATTGGTGATTTCTGTAAATTAGAGACAATTTGGGAATCTGCGTACCAAATCATCTATTTCTTTTTACCTACATCATTTTTACCATTGTAAATTTTTACATAAGATGTAAAATTTAAAATAAAATAATTATAAAACGATTATTTTTATAAATCTAATCAATTATTTTGTTATTCGATTTTTTTTTTTTTTAATTGGCCTTGGCAATTTATAGCCATACATAAAATCCACTATCGCATCGTATATATTTCACCTTAGACTAGCTTTATCAAGAATCATTTTATAATTAAATGGGGTTGGTATGTGTGGTGTCATATTTTCTCCTCGACATATGCACGGCAAACCATAATTATGTGTTCGAGGGCCTCTGTATCACCGCAGATGGCACAATTTGGAGAACTGACCATTGCAATTTTATTAAGATATTTAATGCAGTTTACCGTGATCTGTTCTTAATCTGCATATAATGCGGCATTTTCTTTTTGGTATAGCCTCACTTGTAAACCAGGGTTTACCTCCGACTTTGGGGTTTATGGTTTTATAAAATTTACCTCCCCCGTCATCTGTGTGCTTTCTTTGCCAAGTTTGCTAATGCTTTCTCCTTTAGAGCAGGCAGAATGTCTGTATAAGGTAAACATCTATGCAGGTATGGCTATCTCGTTCCCCTTAATGCTTACATTTGATCTGAGCCATGCGAACTCCACATTATTAGTCTGATATTTGACATAACGATACAATTTATCATAGGATTTTGGTTTTCCCTGAATAATGGAGACCATAATTGTCATTATTCAATAATGTCTGATATGAATTTTCATTTCTTCATTTAATATACTAATATAGATTGCACCTCTTGCCTTAATTTTCAAACTACCCGTCCATTGCAAAGGAATCAGCAGCGAACTACCAGAGAGTGTGGCTCTGAAATAGAGAGAAGAATGGTCATGGGAAAAGCTTCGTACCTCATTTTAACTCTTTTCTCTACATTTCTAAGATATGTTGTTATTTGACTTCTTGCTATTTCTAAAATTCTTGTTCATAATGTATTTCCTAATAAGCTTCTTGGGGGGGGGTTCTATCTCAATGTTTAAGCGAAATTTCTCCAATCTTACATATAGCCGTATAAATCTTATAGACAGAACGCCACCAAATACTTGCAGAACAGTTGTTGTGGTGATTGGTTCCGCATAGCTGGAAAGCATCAGAGATATTTTCCGTGGTAGCCTGTTTCATTTTGTGGTCATCATTATGGTCATCATTTGTGAAGCAAGCTACCACGGAAAATATCTCTAATGTTTTCCAGCTCTGAATAAACCAACCACTACAACAACTTACATAAGCCATTGAAACTTTATCAGATTCCAAGGTTGAGCTTTTCGCTTCCAAGTTGGACACAAGAAATCTCACGCGAAGTTTGAAAAATAATTTTTTTGTGACATTTCCTCCCACAAAAAAGGGATTATTGCAAGTCTCCCTCCCCCGTGGAACATTTCCTAAAGATTCAAAACACTGGAACTGTGGAAATTATCCTTCACAATACACTCCATCCTCTTCTAAAAAAAATCAGTGTTTTTGAGCAGTAGGGTCCTCAAAGATTTATTCTGAGAGCTATAATCATTAGAAACTTTCTCACAGTAGCTTGATACATAATATTGTAGTATCTCTAGGTGTTACCTCGCCCATAAATAGAATAAAATTGGTTGGAGGGAAAAAAAGAATGGTAAAGGTATTATGTTTAACATCTCTGATCTATCGTAGAAAATTAAAAAAATAACAACAATTTTGAGAGATATCTGTGGCTTATTAAGCGAATTGATTTAAAAGTAAAGTATTTTCACTATTTAAAAATACTACTAAAAAAGTTTATCCTAACAAAAGTTTTATGAACTAAAAAAAATTCAGAGCAAATAGTAAAGAAGATAAAGTTTTCTTGTAACCCCATTTATAAGTTGGAAAAAAATAGGCTATTGAAAAAAAGGCAACCTTATTTTTAACTGCAACAAATTTAAAAGTCTTACTTAGTTGCATCAAAATAAATAAATAAAATCCTGAGTAATTCTGTATTATGATGAAATTCTTCAAGATCAGATTTTATTTAATTATGTTCGCCTATTTTCTGATTGCTATGGGCAGAGGAAATACTATTTCAGCTTTCCAATGTTTGAACAAGGTTATAAAGGCAATTTTAAGCGCTCATTTTTTTATTTATCTAGATAGAAATATTCAAAAGTTTTGGGGAGGGTGTTGGTGTATTGGTTATGAGCATGGACTTGTAAGTGGGAGGACCCCGGTTCGAGTCCAGCGTATAACTGAATTTTATATTAGTTTAAAAAAATGTTAATAGTAAAGTAGGTGCTTCCGCCCCAAACACATAACTATACTAAAACAACTAATACACTAAGAACTAAACTAAAACAAAAATATTCGATCACACAACTATACTGCGGTTTTGATTGTTTAGCTTAATATGATCAAGATTAGATGTGATTAAAAAAATTGTATTTGTATATGTAAGATTTATCCATAAGATAAATTGCAGTAAATTTTCTATATCTCGTATAGAATTTGCTACAATAATTTTTAGGTTAAAACTGAAAAGAAGAGTGCAGAGGGTGGGAAGTATGGAACAGCTGAGCAATCAAAACGTCATTTTCAAAATAGAATTCCAGTTTAACAAAGAAAAAGTGACAAATTTTTTACGTAAACTGGAAATTGACTATTTATTAATAGTGTCAATACTTTATCTAAACGAGTACTATGAGGCTGGAGATAGACACATTCTGGTCTCCGATAAATGGATGCGACAGCTGCGTCAAAACCTTCAAAGTTCTGATACCGGACAGAGGGACTTGGGAGCATGGATCTCCAATATTAGACGATTGATTGTCTGCGTTATTTGGAAGGCTGTAGGATGGAAGATGGGCTGGAAGTCGGTGTGTACGGGGCTAAGTCTCGGTAAGCTACACGGCAACCAGGCTGCTCTACGAACTCCTACATAGTAGATTCAAACCTGGTGTGACTGCCTTGTGCATTATCATGGAAAAATAAGGCTTTTCTAGTCTGAATACCTGAGCATTCAGGGCATAAGACCATGAAATGGCAGACCGTCTTGCTGTTATTAATAAGGGAACCAAAGGAACCATGATTATCTGTAAACATTTCTATGGCTAGCAAGGTTCTTCATGGATGCAGCTATCAAAGCATGGGTCCACAATAGATCACAATAATGGTGAATGAAAACTCCAGGCCAAAGTTAGATGAAAAAGTTTTTAATAGCTGTTCGCCCAGGCTTTATACAGAAATTATTACAACAGAATTATTCCATACGGATGACTTTGTCACTGGCCACTCTTGACTTAAGATGAAAGTGATCGCATAGGCCGGATAGGGGCAGGTTTCGTTATGAAGAAGAGATAATAATATTAAACTTACTATGTCAGAACAAAAGTGACGCCTTTAAGCTTTGCTCAGGAATCTCTCTCCAAACAAATAGTAAAGGACTGGAGTGGGTACTTTAATTGTGGTGCCAAAAACACTAGCTAATAAATATATAATAAATAACATGTATTATTTTTTATGTCATTTGCCTAAAATTACTATTATTAATCATCAACAAAAGTAAATATTATTTTATTTTAATCTAACACAATATCCAAAGTTTAAAAACAAGTTTATTGAAGTAATTACAAATTTAATTACTAAGAAAGTAATTACAGTAGCTTTGATCTACCTATCTTTATATAGCATGTTATTAAAAACTTAATTTAACATGAAAATTAAAGTATGAGTCATTGATTTTTAAAAAAATGCTTTAGAATTAAATTTTATTTTGATTGTATTTATTTAATTGTAATAGAAATATATTGGTCTTGCTTTTTCATTGTTGATTTGAAAGATTTCGTCTGGTACTGGCTTTGTACTGAAAAATTGCTTTAAGAATTTCACCTCCTTTTTATACAAATCGTTTAGGAGGCTAGGCGAAGCTTGTTCTTAATCTGGCAGCCCATTGGCATTTGTTACATTCTCAAAAGCGTGTAGAATTGCAGTACCCTGCATCTATGACGTTGTTGTGCGGAATACATGCTGTTGTGTTATTTGGAGAAAAAGCAATAATATTTTCAATTGTAAATGCATTATTTTTCTGTAGTAATTAGTGACAAGACATATGACGGTCCGCTCTTGATCCTTGGAAACTGTATGGACTATAGCCACTTTGGTCGAAAGAATATTGAAGTCGTCACGTTCAAATGACTAATGTAGTGGAGGGAAGTTATATACACTAAGTACTTCCGTGCATCAAAAAACAACTTTATACAAGCATTTTACAACTTTATTTCATGTTTTGCTTTTACTGAACACCGCAACAGGCGTACTAATTTCGATGACCAAAATATTTCACAATACACACATAAATAGAGTACATGGTATGTGGTGCCACAATAGAGATTTTAGTTCATACAGGATTTGGGTAATCCAGCTCTTTTCGTAGCTAGGCAGAATGGTTATGTAATTAGCCAGAATGCAAGACACACACGTTATGTAGGTTTAGTATAACTTTTTAACTTTAATGCTCGCTAACATCTGACGTACGCCAACACACTATATCAGCGGACAGTGAGCTGGACTCGTACCCGGGACCTTCCCATGGGCGTCCAGCGCACTATCACTGAGCTAATCCATACCCAATAACTTTTCAACTTCCTAAGAAAAAATTTCTCACAAATGTAATAATTTAGACAGGATGTTTACTTAATAGAATTTCTTTTAGGCTCTAGAAATTGCAGTTTTAATGATATGTTGCCGTATTACACTTTTTTTTGTGCGTTATGTTGAGGAAACATAGTATCTTTTTTTTCCATAATAATTTATAAAAAAAAATAAATTAGGCAGTTATATACTTGTGGTGTTTTTTTAATGTAACCAATAAAAATTTTATTAGTAACATATTATTATCGAAACATTAATTTACAGCATTCTTAAGATAAAGCTGAAAACTGTGGACAAGATTGTAGCTTGTTGAAGGGGATTATTGTACTGCGACCTGAAATATCTATTGTGCCCCTCCCCCCGGAGCCTTCTCCAATGCAAGCCGGCCTCCAAGCAGCGTTCTCTAGCTACAGACAACACTGCCCATCACTGGTCAGTGAGTTGTAGAGCTCCTAGGAAGAAAGAAATCTAAGGGCAGCATGCTGGATTCGAAGCCGGTTCTCCGCGTTGATAGTCCAGCGCGCTATCACTGAGCTAATCCCTTCCCCCTTCTCCCTTGGCTTTCGCCAATTAACTAGGGACGAAGACCCTAGTTTGTGTACTGCGTTTGTCCTTGTCTATAAAGTGTAGTGTAAGTAGTTTAAGTGTATTGTGTACTGTCCTTATGAAGTGCACGGCTTACTGAGCTGTGGTTACCCGTGGGGTCGCTACTCCCCAAGTAACTGCATTCAACAGACACCCCTTGCGGGCAAACTGTCTTGTTTGCATATTTTACTTTAAAAACTTTATTACTAGAAAGACGGGTTTGTCTTTCTAGCATATTTCCTACAATTTCTTCTAAGAATTCTTTGATCACTACCCGATAAATGCGGCACGATAGGTTGTTAGCACGCTGTGCATTGTTTGCATCCATAAGCTCTTTGTCGGAAGGCAGTTTTTTATGCTCTCTTGGTCATAAATAGCTAAATATTTATAGCGCTTTGGGTGTCAGTTATCTCGGTTTAAAAGTGCCATTATAATCAAGGCAGAATCAACAAGCTAGAATAGTTGGCGTTTAAGACATAAATTGCTAACAGTAAATATTAAATATAAATAAATATAAAATTTTATATTTAATATTTTATAATGAAATCAGGTGTGCATATTAATATTTTCTCAGATTATTTCCAAAGTAGATTTATCATAATAATTAATTAAATCAATTCTAAATTTTAATACAGTTTGACAATGATGTTAGGGCATTAAATTATTAATGTTGATATTTTACAATAAAATTAACGTGATATTTAATTTAATATTTATTTTACATTTAGCAAATTACTAAATTAATTAATTACAAATGAAACAGTCAACTTGTATTATAATTAAAAGTAAATAACTGTGTGTGATACTCTTTCTTGTAAGTTAATTAAATTTATATTTATTCAAATGTCAATCAAAAGAAATATTCTGTTATTTAATTTTAAATAATTAAATTTTACCGTGTTTGGAGGAACATTTGAAGTAACTTGGTTATCTTTAATGTTCATAGTATAACTGATATATGAGCTGATGTTAGCGATATTTGTATAAAATCTTAACTAATTGTTCATTTATGTTCTTTTGATCTAGTGATTCCCCTTAATATAGATCTTGCATGACATGTAAGTTCTTTTTGTTGCATGAAATACTTTGAAAGCAAATTAATAAAATAACAACGTTAGAACTGATAAGGAAAATATTACAAACTATCACGTTGAACCAAAAAAAGTTGAAGATGTCTGTAAATTGTTGTGGGACGATGATGGTGATATGGTGGAGCGATGATAAGAGGAAACACACTCAGAAGGGGTGTTGTGTGAAAGTGGCGCGTGGTTGTACAGCTATTTGTTAAGATTACCTCCTAAGTAAAGTGGACGGCACCACTTGCTGTTCACTCAATACAGTCTATAAATAGAGTAGCAGTAATCACACTTCCTTCTTCCAAACCACAAACCTTTTTTTTCTACTATACTCGTGGGTCAAACACTGCTACGTCCTGCTGTTCGTATAGGCAGTTGTGGCTATTTATTGGAAATGGATTTAATTTCCTCTTCAGACAAATCCAATAGCTAATAGATACCTAATACACGCTTTTACAGCTCAGTGACCTAATGACTGGTCATTGATCCCACCCCCGAAGGATATATTTTGCACAAATCTAATAATTGCATACAACACCCACAACTTTCTCTTACTCCGGTTACTAAAATTGTAATTGACAAATTTTATAATCAGAATACCAAATTTAATGAAATTCGTCGAAAACTGTTCACTAAAAGCATACTTCCGGTTTACTAATATTTTTGAAACTCGGAATTTTGGCAATCTATTTATTTCTAATTAATTTTGTTTAGATGGTAGAATTGTGTAATCAACTGTGATAGGACTTTAAAGGGAAACATATCCCCCTCCCCTCCCCCCAAAATCCTCTTCAAATGACTTTACCAGCAAGAAAGGTTTCAAATAAAAGTTGTAGAGCTCTTTGTATGTTATGTTCACATTCCTAGTTTAAAGAAAATCATTGGAGCCGTTTTAGAGAAAATACTGCACATTCGGTCATCCGATTTTAGTTAAACTCCAAATTTCATCAACACATTTAATACTAATTAATATGATTTAGATGAATGAATTGTATAATAAACTAAAATAGCATTTTAGTGGAAAACTAACCCCACCCTTCCACCAGAAGTACCCTTAAATGAATTTTTTTGGCGATATGTTTCAAATAAAAGTTGTGGATCCTTGTCTACGTATTTGTACCAAGTTCAAAGAAAATCTTTGGAGCCATTTTGAGATAAAAAAAAAACCCTTCAGTAAAGGGTACGTCCGTTTGAGGAATTTTGACAGATAACTTACTGTCAGATACCTATACGGAATATCAAGTTTGAACTTTCTATGATTTTTCGTTTTTGAGCTATGCTGTTCACATACAGATATACACATATAATACACACACCCACACAGACACCATTTTCTAAAATCCATTTTTTTGGACTCAGTGGACCTAAACACATGTTTTTCCGGTGAAAACTCGATATCGGAAATTTGACACAATTACAAATACTTTCTCTGGCTAGGAGTAAGAGAAAACAATATGTACGTATTTAGCAAATTAATTTTATACTAAGAATTATTAATATTTAATTAAGGAAAAATTTGCGGGTGACTCAATTATAAAAAACAAAAAAAAATAATTTATTTGCTTGTGGCGCCATCTTTAGAGAAGATATGTAACTAGAAAAAAGTAGCGATCGACATCGGCACCATTCATTATATGTCGCTAGTATGGCCACTCACTATGTGCACTTATTATTGTCTACTTTCGAATTGATCAAACCTTCTAGCTGAACATCAGAGATGAATTATTCTATTGAGTTTTAGTAGCAATAAAACTTGCCTTAATAATGAGTAGTTTTTATTGTCACCAAACCTCAGTAGAATAATTCAACTGAATAATTAAACATCCACTTCTCAAAATTGGAAAAGAAATCAATACTGGGAAATAGAAAAGTGCTTTCCTTAGTTTTCAATGATGTCGTCTATACATAGATGGAGTTGTAATAGTAAAGGGCACCAATTGAAAATATTATCTTTTACTGACGATACCAGGGCTGAGCTACAAACTTATGCTAAGATAAATTGATATAACGGAAAAGATAGCCATGACAAATCTGGGACATGGGATTCATAAAATGAATTAATCCTATCACAGATATTCCATGCCTATTGCATGAATTGTCTCATTATGCACCCAGTTAAGAATTCAATGAAGAGTTCAGAAAAAAAATGAAGTAATTATGCCTACTGTTCCTATTTTTTCAGACCAACTTTACTTCCCCAATATCTGTAGTTAACAATTGTAATAAAACCGTGAATTTCCAATGATTATGAATTTCATTTGGAAAACAACATTTACAGAAACATAGCTTAATATTTTCAAAATGAATTCGTAGTATTCAATGAGCAATTTGCAAATATGTAAAGGGAGACCTAACAAAGCCACTTTGTTATGTATAATTGCACTTTCTATATCGTTTGCTTGTCCATAAAAATTCAAACCATAGAGTTGCTGGGTAGTAGTAATGAGCTCAATAAGCTTTTAGCACGCTATAGCTCTTAGTTCCTGTACACATCAACCAATCCTGCAGTATTCGAATAAGATTCATCGATATTTTTGAATTATAAATTTAGATATGCAATCTATTGTACCACAGCGGTCTTGCGGGTTGCGAATAGCAACAATTTTTTTTCGATTCGGGTCAAATTTTCTAAAATCCGAATACACTGTGATTGGATAATTATTTATAATTAATTAATTCTTCGAAAAATCTAGTTGAGAATTTTTTTTTAATAAATTTCTCTTCGTAGGTATTTTATAAATTATCAAATTGTCCAATAAACATTTTTTTATAAACAAAAATCAAGAAAATTAAAACTGTTCAGAAAAAAATCCACTTCCGGTCAACCGATTTTCTTCAAACTTAGAATTTTGGCAACATATTTAATTCTAATTAATATTATTTAGATGGTAGAATTGTATACTAAATTGAAATAGCACTCTATAAGTATACATAATTCTACAGCTACACCAAAAGCCGCCTTCAATGAATTTTCCCAGCGAAATGTTTCAAAAAAAAAAAAAAAATTAAAGCTCTTAATATAGGTAATTGATAATTAATGTTTAAGGAAAATCGTTTGAGCCATTTTTAAGGAAAAATCGCAAAAAAGTGAAAAAAATAGCCAAGTGGTACTTCTGCTTGAGGAATTTCGATAGACAACCTACTGTCGGATTCTATAGTGATAGCTAAACGGAATATCAAATTTGAACTGTCAGCGATTTTTCCTTTTTGAGCCATGCTGTTCACATACATTCATACAAATACACACACACACACACACACACAACACGCAGACCATTTTTTTGTGCTCAGGGGACCTCAAAACGGATATTTCACGTAAAAACTCGATATCAAAAATTTCACGATTACAATATTTCCTCTTACTGTTTACTGCCCGATATTATACACAGAGTTACTTAATTAGCTGGCGATTTATTGTAAATTTATTATTATTTTTTTTTTGGTAAATTTTAATAATTTATTACTAACACTAAATTAAAGATTATTTTGTTAAATAAAAGAAAGTGAAAATTAAGAAAATATTTTCTCTTCAACTCTTTTAAAGGAGCACTAATTAATACTTAATTCTTTAATTAAAACAGGTTCAATGATGACTGAAGCTTTGGGGGACATTAAGCCGGAACAAAAGAAGCAGAACGTCTATCTCTTTCTTTCCTGTTAAGATCCTCTTCATTCAGTGAAACAAGAGCTCTCTCCAAAACTACTCTCTTTTTCCAGATGATTTCTAACATAATCTAATCGACTTTTCCAATCTCTCTCTCTCTTTTTTTTAATGGTTTTTCACTAAATCTTCAAGTTTATATACTTAATTTAACTTATTTAATAAAACTGTGTATTTTTATTTTTAAACACTTTAGTTTGTTACAACAAGAAATGTCAGTTACTAAATTTTGTTTTTTATAATGTTGATAAATATCCTGTGTTACATTTTCTTGTCATGATCAGAGCTTTTTTTTTTGGAAATAAGCAATGAATTTGTGAAGATATTGTAAATATTAATGTAGGGTAAAGCTGTGAGAGATGACGCCGCACATTTCAATGTTATAACCTGTAGCAAAATATAGGAGATATATTAAAGAGGTAGTGTTTATAAAACATATGTCAACTACTATTAACTACACAAAAAATGTTATTTTTCAAAATAAAGACATTCTCATTTATTCCAGAAACAAAATACAAATACACTACATTTGGCCGTCTCTCCTACTATGGTAGGATAGCTGACGCACAATAGGTAGGAGACTTCTCCTCTGTGAAGGTAACATGGCTGATCGACATGAAACTTGGTAAATACTATGTCTACGAGTCCAACTTTAACGACAGCAGGAAATCTTTCATTTCAATTGCAATTAATATAGTATATAAAAAAATAAAAAAATTTACTAGGCGTTATGAAAATTCACGTTATGAAAACACACGCTGATGCGTATAAATGTTCATAGAAGAACACACAAAATAACTAAAGAATTTTACAATACGTTCGCTTCTGATGTCTCTATCCTTGGACTAACTTGCATGACGCCACATGGTGGCAAACAAGAGAAGCAAAGCCGCTACACCTTCTCTCCTACTCCCGTCATCTCTCCTAGCGTTACCCTATATAGAATTAAAATGAAGATAACATTTTTTTTTTAATTTAAGGCGCTTCAACATATATGGCCATTAGCGCCCGGAGCCTTCTCAGTGCACTGCCGGCCTCCGGGCAGTGTACTCTCGCTACAGACAACACTGACCATCACCGAACAGTGAGCTGTAGAGGCTCCTAGGAAGGAAAAAATCTAAGGGTAGCACTGGTCTCGAACCCGAAACCTCCGTGTGGGAGTCCAACGCGCTAACCACTTAGCTAATCTCTATCCTAAAGGTAGCAGTTAAAGTCAAAAATCATGCAATTAAATTTAAGAAGGCAAAAACATGGAAAATAAATCCTTAGTACAACAGTCCCAAGGTTTTTGTTTGGCTCAAAATCCTTTACGTACTCAATAAATCACTGTATTAATATCCTTACAGCCGTAAGAGAAAGTTTATTCACAAAAGGGGAGGGCAAACCCCACGCTATCCAAAGCCTCCCAGGGTCCATATAGCTACCCCTAAAGAATAACAACCCGGGACTAGAACGAAAATCCAGGCCAGGTTTAAACCATCTAAGTTTCACCACAGACCGAACAAATCGGACCAAAACCTTAAAAGGAACAGCTTAAGATCCTCTACCGATATCCTATTCCGGCCGAAGGTCCTAAACCTATTCTCCTCACAACCCAAACAATTCGTCATCAGATGCATGGGTGTTTCCTCCTCAGTCTCACAAACTCTACAAAAGGGGTCAGGCACGAGTCCCATTATATAGAGATGTCTCCTTAAACCACAATGCCCAGTGACGAATCCAACAAGATGTCTGAGGGAAGTCCGTGAAAGACATCGGACCCCGCTACTCAAAGCTCCGTCCGGGCCCCCAATGAGCATTTTAGACTGCCGACAGCCCACTGCACTCATGAGGTCATCCACTTCTGAAAGCCCGACAAACATATGCCAGAAGACACACCAACAGCAGGCTCTGGACCAATGAAAGGGAGAGAGGCACCTAATTTGGCAAACCTATCCACCTCCTCATTCCCAAAAATTCCCTATGACCTGGAACCCAGACCTGGGTTCTATATAGCGTTACCCTATATAGAATTAAAATGAAGAAAACCGTTTTTTTTTTAAATTTAAGGCGCTTCAACATCTATGGCCATTAGCGCCAGGAGCCTTCTCAGTGCACTGCCGGCCTCCGGACAGTGTACACTCGGTACAACCGAACAGTGAGCTGTAGAGGCTCCTAGGAAGGAAAAAAATCTAAGGGTAGCACTGGTCTCGAACCCGAAACCTCGTGTGGGAGTCCATCGCGCTAACCACTCAACTAATCCCTCTCCTAAAGGTAGCAGTTAAAGTCAAAAATCATGCAATTAAATTTAAGAAGGTAAAAACATGGAAAATAAATCCTTAGTACAACAGTCCCAAGGTTTTTGTTTGGCTCAAAATCCTTTAATCTCCTTACAGCCGTAAGAGAAAGTAAAAAGAAATAATTAAAACACATTTTTCTTAAATAAAATTGATTAGATTGATAGAAGGAATGACTTTAATGCCAAACCTACAGCCAAGCCTAAACAATATATGATGGCTCTCTTAATGTGTCTTTCTGTGTCCTACTCTGTACTGTATTACTGTTATTGGTGTCAGTGTGTAAGTGTTGTTGTTAAGCCTGGATGACCGCAGGAATGCTTAAGTTCCCTGAAGAAGTGACGTAATCCATTTCCCATCTTACAGTGTTCTGTATGAAGCAACATAGTAGTGTTCTGTATGAAATTAAAGTCAAAAATCTGGTATAAAACATTCATACCACTTTCTATTACTTCTATATAATACAAATTATAAACGTGACAATTTTTCATTAAACCTTAAATTTCATTCATTGTCTCAAAATAATTATATTGTATCAGTGATTGGAATACATGTACCTAGCCAATCATGGCTATACTTGAAGTGTTTACACTGTAGACCTGTAGACAGCGCCACAAATTATAATCAACAAACATGAATTTTATTAGAAATTTAATGTCACAGATTCCTCAGAAACACTCCCCTCCCCCCCAAAAAAGAGACAATTTTTGCAGAAAAATATATCAAATAAAAGTGAATCATTTATACGTATATCTCTATTCAGTAATGATGCACATTCAGCAGGTGATATTTTAAATGCGGTAATGCGGTGATATTATATATATGGGAATATAAAATTTGAGCTCACTGTTATTTTTTCGTTCTACAGATATTTTGTTTACAATACAACAAACTACAAAAAAAAAAAAAAAAAAAAAAAAGAACACTCAGCGAATTTTTTTTTTTTTTAAACTCAGGGATACTCAAAATATATATTTTGATGTTATACGATTGCCATACTTTCTCTTACTCTATAATTTTTTATTATTTTTTATTGCTACTCCAGAGTTTTCTACGCTATAAGTAACACTGATAGCACTGCACTTATATAAACATGCATGCACTCGCGTACACGCATTCTCCGAGGAGAGAAGCTACCCAGCTGTAATACTTCCTATATGTTGAGCTAAATGTTTTCATCGCTTGAAGAAAGGAAATCCCGTGACCACTGGCGTTTTAAACGCCTGGGACGGTTATCGGGAATAGTGCGGGAGGACAGGTGGCGGACTAAAGGATTGGAATAGGATTTTTTGTATCAGGTTCGGGCAATTACATTGACGAAATGGATTTCAAAGTCTCTATGGATGGTGAGATTGGAAATGTAGTGGAAGAAAGAAATGAAAGAAAATGATAGCTTTGAAAAATAGTTTAAAATATTTTATAGTTTGAAAAAATAGAATTTTGTATATATTTTAAATGTATCTTAGTGCTGTGAAAAGAGCCAGGTACCATAATTTAAGGTCATTGCAATAAAGAGACAAAGGCACAAGAATCCGTTAAATTAATACAATGCCACTTGGTCAACGGTTTTGTAAGAGAAGGCATTCTTTCAAGACAGTCTGCATTCTGCTTTCAAAGCCAAAACACTTGCTTCAGGAATCGTTCTCTTAAACTCAGTGCCAGTGATAGAGATTTGCCTTTATTCTAGAAAAACATCTGATTTATTAAGATATAGTTGTGAATATTGTAAACCATTTAAATTCACTTAGAGAATATATTTATTTCAAAAACAGTGGCGATCTTTAGCTTATTTTCCTATATTTCTCTCTCTTTAAATATATATACTTACAAGCCCCTTTTACAAAACCGCTCAAGCCACTACAAACTACAACAACACGTCACACCAATCACATTTCAGAAACATAGAAAGGAGGATTAACGATGGCGCGAAGGATTCTGGATTGAAGGGAGTGTAGTCTTTGGAGATTAGAACGTTTTGTAGAACCCCATAGCTCAATACCGTACGTCCAGATGAGTTTTAATATTGAGGTATACATATCAGTGTTTTATTATCTAGTGAAGTTTAGATCTGTGGTCCAGTAGTCGTTTCAATAATCGATAGCATCTGTTGAGTTCAATTCTTTTCAGTATTGTGGGGGGGTGGGGGTGTTCCAGTTTAATCTTTTGTCTATGAACAACCCAAGGTAGCGGACGACATTAGAGGGTGGGATAGGAATTAAATTGTAATAGATTGGTGGAAGAGTGATGCGGCTTAAGATGAATGCAATTTTTTGGAGATTTATTTTCATTTAGTTTGATATTCCATTGTTTGAACCATTTCTCTAAGGAAAAGAGATGAGTTTGGAAATTTCTATGTGCTATGACTGGGTCTCTGTGAGAGGATAGAATTGCAGTTTTCGTCTGCATAGGTGAGGAGAATAGTTTCTGGATGGGTTGGGATATCTGTTGTGTATATTGTGTACAGGATGGGACCAAGGATACTGCCTTGGGTTCTAAATTAAATTTTAAAACAAAATTTGCGTGAGTTTGGGAGAATGTGGAAGATGGATATAGCAGATCAATTTGTTACAATAATTTTTCGGATTCAGAAGACTTAATAAAATGTATTTCTAGTGAAATCTTATTTTATAAAATCCTGATACGATTTCCTCCTATAAGAGAGAGAGTTAGGGATAAAGTAAAACATTTTATGGCAATAGTATTTTGCAATATAAGATTATTAATAATATTTATTAATAATAATAATAAAAAAAAAATCCGTTATTTTTATGAATATATATTTTATATTTGTGATATACAGTTTAGTAAGTAATATGATAATGGAAAAGAAGGATGTCAGAATATGAAAGGAAAGATTATAAGAGGATTATAAATAGAAAGATGGATGGTTGGAAAGCTGTAGAAGATGATGTGGTGTGAAGATGTGATGTAGACTGTGAATAATGACATATAGTGTGAAAACCAAATATAATAACACATAGCATCTTAAAGTTATTACCTGACGTCGTCATCTTTATATTATTACACCGTATATATGTTATGTATAATAATTTTATGATAACCAAGCGCTTTTATCAAAATATGAATATTTTTTGAAAAATAAACATATTTAATAGATCCACTACATAATGAATATTTCCTTTTGATATTCGGAAACTACTTTTCCAAATAGTTGAACCAAATTAATGATGTTTATATAAGAAGGGAGGGTTTATGTTTGAAAAAGGTGTCATGTTTTAATAGGCTACTATTAATGATAATGATAGGCATGGCAATGTTATTTCCTTTCAAAGGAAGATAGAGAGGCTTTGAAGTTTAATTAGAATTTATAAATTAACCCAGCAGCTACAGCGGTAACAAGAAATCTTGTTTTTAAACAACACATTTTTAAGAGGTTTTTATTCATTATGTGCCTCTTCCTGTTGGATTTTTGTATAAGGCAAACCTACGGCGAACTAAAAGTTTTACATGGGTCACTCCATCAGGTGTTAAATGTTTGTATGTAGACTGTAAGTTATCTTACAAAAATGTGTAATGTGTAATTTTGTTGAATGAATTGTTGTGTACAGTGGTGAGCTAGAGTTTGTCCTTTGGGTTCTCTGAATCCCAGTAATTACTATGTGTACTGTAAGAATATTGGAGAGATCAATGGTGAGTATTGTTCCTGTTGTTAGCCAGGGATATCCTGTAGGGACGCCAAGATTCATGAAGAAGTGGCCTAATCCACTAACCTCCCCCTACAGGGGTTTTCTCTGTCTGTATCTTATCTTAATGATAAGAGCTCTCCTGTTTTATGTCACTAATAAAGTTCTGCTCTGTGATATATAAATGAATAGAATTCTCCGTCTGTTTTATGTCCACTAATAAGAAGTCCTCCTCTGACTCGTATATTCTTCAATTTTCAATTACTGTCACCGGCATTCCTATAGTATTATTAATAAGAGCTCTGCTATATCTCATCCCATTGATAAACGTTCCTCTCTCTCACGGTAAATCAAATTTTTTGGAAAAACTGTTATATTTGATATATTTTGAAATATTACATGAAAAGGGATATATTTTGATCAGTGCAGTCCAAATTTCCAGTTAAAGAAAATTGTTGTAGACGTTTTTGAGAAAACTTAAAAAGAAAATCAATAACTTGATCTGTAAAGTTTCATTCTGGTTAACTGATTTTTAATCCTCTGGAGGAGGATGCTAAAGAAAGAATATACAAAGTGGGGTTTGGAAATTAACTTAGAGAAAAAAGAATACATGACAGCAAACCCTGATAACGAATGTATGATCGGTGGCCACAGTTTGAGAAAAGTGCTGAATTTCAAGTACCTTGGTTCTTATGTCCAAGTGGATGGCGCATCGGATCTGGATATAGAAAAACGGGTGACCAGTGCGAATGGAAAGTCATTGGAATATTGAACCCTACCTTATGGAGCAGTAATATCCAGATGGTAAGACCAAGCATTTAATATATATGATTCAACAGTCCAGAGCAAACTGTTTTGCTGCGGAGGCCTGGAATATTAGCAAGAAATTGCAGAAAAAAAAATAGCTGCGACAAAAAATGGATTTCTGGCGACGGTCGGCCAGGAAATCACGCACTGAAAGAAGAAGAAATTCTGAAATAAGAAGAATTGCAGAAAGAGGAAAAATCAGTGCTAGAAGAGATCGAACGCAGGAAACTGGCTTGGTTTGGCCATCTGAAGAGAATGCCAGAGAGCACAGAGTGCCCAAAGCAGTGCTAGAATGAAACTCACCAGGCCGACGGAAAAGTGGCAGACCCAGAAATAACTGGAGGATTGGGAGTGGAAGAGGTAATGGCTGGGAAGGGACTCTACGAAGAGGATCAGCAATGGATAGGGACAAATGGAGGCGCAATATTGATGTATGAGTGGTCTGTATAGTGCACTTAATATACATAAAGTTATTTTTGTATATAGATTAGTAAAATAGCGAAGAAAAATACCATTCAATAAAGTGGCACTTCCGGTTGATGGATTTTGCCCGAAACCCTTAGTGTCAGATGCGGTGGTAGTATCTAATCGAATATTTTTATTTTTGTGAGTTTTTTTCCATTTTTGAAATATATTGTTCAAACATACACACACATGCATAGGCCATTCGCTAAAAACAATTTTATCGAACTCAGAGGACATCAAAACATGTATTTCCGGTGACAATTTATTGACATGATCGCAACACTTCGTACAAAAGGGTGCAAAAAAATAAAGTATACTCTCATTGCTTAAAACAAGCTACTATCCTCCACCTCCCGTCTGTGGAGGTAAATTTTTTTGAAATCGAATGGCAAAGAATTTCTAAAATACTATATCATTAATATGCTCTGTTAACATTAATGTGCTTCTGTAATTATTATAAATGAAAATTACTGAAAGGTAATGAACTTACTGAAAGGTAACTAATATTACAATTTGCGTTTAATTCATTCGCTGATGATGATCTTTTATAAGTGCCGGTTATCCTTAAATCATCACGGTTTATTAATATTTCTAAATAAATCTAGTGCCAAACAATGCCATAAAACTGTTACTAAGGTTGTTAATCTCTTTTGTGACTTAAATCTTCTTCAAGCATGCATTACTATGCTAAAATGAACATAGTCTTTTGAGTGTTATGTCCTTAATTCGAGCTTTATCTTTCTTAACTTAATGATAAGACTGTGGTGGAAGAAAGAAATAAAAGAAAAATAATAATTTTGAAAAATAGTATAGAATATTTTATTGTATCAAAAATCTAATTTTGTTAATATTTTAAATGTATCATACTGCAGTGAAAAGAGTCAGGTACTGTAATTTGGGGTCATTGCTATTAGGGAAAACAAAGGCACAAAAATCCGTTAAATTAATACAATGCAACTTGGCCAACTGTTTTGTTAGAGAAAGCATTCCTTAGGATAGTCTGCACTCTGCTTTCTGCCTTCAAAGAATAGAGTCTGCATTCTGCTTCCAAAGCCAGAATACTTCAAGAATCGCCCTCTTCAAATCAGTGCCCGATATAATTTAAAACATGAGAGCTTTGCATTTATTCCAGATATACATCTGAATTATTAAGATATAGTTGTTAATATTGTAAACCATTTAAATTCACTTAGAGAATATATTTATTTTAAAAACAGTGGTGCTCTCTTGATTATTACTAATACTTCTATCTCAAACATACATATAGGCCCTTTTACAAAACTGCTCGTGCT
Organism: Triatoma infestans; assembly: GCA_011037195.1. Lineage (NCBI taxonomy): Eukaryota > Metazoa > Arthropoda > Insecta > Hemiptera > Reduviidae > Triatoma > Triatoma infestans. The sequence continues at coordinate 5,379 of JAAEAF010007532.1, read as the reverse complement.
GCAACAAACACATCACAACAACACAAATACATTGCAAGACCTATCAGATTGTTAAGATAATCATTGTTTAAGAGATAAAAGCTTTCACCCCCTATTTATTATTTCACTGATAAGGTCTTATCCATAATATCTAAGTGTTAAGAGATAGCTCCTTACACTATTTCACAGTGATAAGAACTGTTTCTGTCTCTCTGCCTTATCTCACCAATAAGAATATTCCCGTTTATATATCATTATAAGAAGATTTCTTCTTATCTTACCTCGCTGATAAAAAGCTTTCCGTTGTGATATCTCATTATCTATTTTTCAGAGATAAGAACACTCATTGATTTTATTTTACATTTCATTGTAATTGATTTGATTTAATCTGAATTCTTATTGTAAGTGTTTGGCTTTATTTCTACTAGGCAGATATATAATAATAGTGTCTATATAAAATTTTTATAACTAACTATTTAAAAAGAAAATGGAAAAAAAAAAAAAAATAAAACGAATATTATATAAAAATAAATAAGTTAAAGAAAAATACCAAAAAAGCGGAATATAAAATTTGTTTATCCGATCTGAAGTGAGTATACGTATTCCTTTTATCCAGACACTTGGTACTGATAGTTCTAGATTTACAAGGATGGAGGAGGAGGAGGAGGAGGAGGAGGAGGAGGAGGAGGTAGAGCCGCCAATAGTACCCTTTTCACAATAATATCTACATGTTTGTTATTGACGAGAGGCCATTCCAGGAGATGCCCCATAACCATCACAGCAAAACTAGAACACCTGGTCTGATGGGAATTTTCCTTCAACATCTCTTTCTGTTTCAATAGGAAAATAGTAAACAACATTTCTTTAAATCACTTTCTCTTTGTGATTTACTCTACACGAATTTGACGCTGCCATATTGCTAAAATAAAAATAAAAATTATCGCTGTGATGGATAATTCATTATCACTTTCTTCTTACTGCAACTTATACACTTCTAGATTTATTTATTTATTTATATGTTTAACTGATTTTCCAGTTAAAAATTTCACATATAATTGAAAATTTGCAGAGTATGTGCTATCGAAAAATAAATAAAGTCATAAAGATAAATAAGGTAAAAAAGTCATATTTTCGATAAATCGGATTTTATTTAAAATCGTAATTTTTTTTTAACACATTAAATTTTTAATAATACTACATAGACGATAAAAAAAAATGTATAACTCTTTTTTATGATAAGATGATATATGAAGTTTAATGAAAATCATTGGAGCCCTTTTCGAGAAAATCGATCTAAATAATCCTCTTCAGTAAAATATATCGATTTTGACATAGTTCCTGGTAGTATACCTTAGCGATTTCAGCTTTCTGCGATTTCCCAGTTTTTGAATTATGCTAACCATACCTACACCAAAAAGAAAACAATAATATACAGTTCAAAATATAATTGTTTGGACACACAAACGAACTCAAAAAAATATATTTCCGGTTTCGAAAATTTTACATGATTTCTTCTTAATAGCAGTAAGAAAAAGTAAAATATAAATTTTATCTATGAAATTGGGTTAACGATGGATAGATAAACAAACAAATAGCGTAACGCCGTAATACTTAGTACTGAGCGGTTTTTAGTATATAGTCTTCTCTCTCTCCCTCGCCCTCTAAAAGTTGTAATAGTAAATGGCACCAATTGAAAATATTAGCTTTTACTGACGACATCAGCGTACTGAGCTAAACTAATGCTAATGTGGTGATGTGATGGCAAGAAGAAGAAGAAGATATAATTTTTAAATAAATCTAAAAATTATAACTAGTGGTTGGAATTTGGAAAAGGATCCAGCCAGCCGCTATCTGCAGATCAAGAACCGCGGCAAAACCCTTTTTGTATTTCCTTCATACAAGGGTCAATGTACACTCAAGAGGCCACCTGGCCACCAACTGTTTACAAAGCGTCGCCACCCCGGCCAAAACAGCCTTTGTTAACTACCGACCTCCCCAAGGGTCAATATACTTGAGAGATGTCTTAGTGTGGCACGTACTTACACATCAGCCGATGTGTGAGTGATGCAAATATAAACGTCGCCCCACTGGAGTTCCAGATCAGTTAGGTGCAAGTCATCAATCAGTTAAGTTCGAGTTATCAATCAGTTAAGTGTCAGTACGAAAGAAGATCAGAAGCAGCGTCACACATCGCGAGCGCGTGTGTTCATAATTCTTATATTCATTTACAATTGCGCATCTTAGTTTATCTATTTCAAAACACTTTAAATTATTTGTTAAAATATAGTTTATTTTCATAAATCAGTAGTTTGTATTTCGAATACAAATTCTCTAATCTCTCTAACTAACAACACTTACTCCTCACTTCGACTTCCGGTATCCATAAAACGATACCAATACACTAAGATAAATGGATATAACGGAAAAGTTAGCCAAGACAAATCTGGGACATGGGATTCATAAAATGAATTAATCCGATCATAGATATTTCATGCCTATTGAATCATGAAGAGTTAAGAAAAAAAAATGGAATATTCATGCTACTGTTTCTATTTTTCCAGACGGACTTTACTTCCCCAATATCTATTTGTAGTTAACAACTGTAATGAAACCGAGAATTTCCAATGATAATGCATTTCATTTGGAAAACAACATTTACAGATAAACAACTTAATATTTTCAAAATGAATTCGTAGTATTCAATGAGTAATTTGCATATATGTAGAGGGAGAACTAACAAAGCCACTTTGTTATGTATAATTGCACTTTGCTTGTCCATAAAAAATTCAAACCATGGAGTTGCAGGGTAGTAGTAATGAGCTCAATAAGCTTTTGGCACGCTATAGCTCTTATTAGTTCCTGCACACATCAACCAATCCTGCATTATTCGAATAAGATTCATCGAATTTTTCAATTATAATTTTAGATAAGCAATGCTATTATACCACAGCGGTCTTGCGAGTTGCGGGTAGCAATCATTTTTTTCGGTTCGGTTCAAATTTTCTAAATCCTGAATACACTGTGATTGGCCAATTAATTCTACGAAAAATCTAGTTGAGAATTTTTTTTTACTAAGTTTCTCTTCGTAGGTATTTTATAAATTATCAAATTGTGCAATGAACATATATTTATAAAAAAAATGCAGAAAATTAAAACTGTTCAAATGCAAGAAAACTGTTCAGAAAAAATGCACTTCCGGTCAACCGATTTTCTTCAAACTCAGAATTTTGGCAACATATTTAATTCTAATTAATATTATTTAGATGATAGAATTGTGTAATAAAGTAAAATACCATTTTATAAGTATACATAATTCTACCGCTACACCAAAAGCCACTTTGAATGAATTTTCCAAGGGAAATGATTAAAAAAAAATTAAAGCTCTTAATATATGTATTGAATAGTTAGCCAAGTGGTACTTCCGCTTGAGGAATTTTGATACACAACCTACTGTCGGATTCTATGGTGATAGCTAAACGGAATATCAAGTTTGACCCGTATATCTGTGTGTTTGTCAAAAAACGAAAAAACAAAGATGACGCATAAATTTCTTCAACTGAAAAACACGATTTTATTGAACATTTTATTTCAATTTTCAGAATTTTTAATTTTCTTTTAAACTTCGGATACTAAACTCCCAGAACTAGGGGCTTAATTCTTTTATTCCAAACATTTTTCCAAAAAAAACAAAAAAAAAACACTAATATTAAAGCTTTCTAGGCAATCTACAACATCAAACTGACTTCACAGTCTTTCCTGTGCAGTGCTGTAGTGCATGCACTAAAATGAATTATTATAGATGGAGGAAATCTCATTAATCTAGAAATGCAATTGTATTAAATTTATCTTTTATTGAAATTTCCGAAATCGAGTTTTCACCGGAAATATATGCCAGTATATGTGTGTGTCAAATAAATATCGCAAAATCTGGTGTGTAACACTCACACAACTTTCTCTTACTCCAGTTTTCAAAAATTATAATTGGCAAATGTTATAGTTAGCATAGCCAAATTTAATGAAATTCGTCGAAAACTGAAAAAAGTGTTCAGTAAATGCGCATTTCCGGTTTACTAATTTTCTGAAAACTCGGAATTTTGGCCGTCTATTTATTTTGTTTGGATGATAGAATTGTATAATCAAGTACGATAGCATTTTAAAGAAAAACATAACCCCACCTCTTCCCTAAAAGTGCCCTTAAATGAATGTTCCTAGAGAATCGTTTCAAGTAAAAGTTCTAGATCTTTGTATGCGTAGTTTATATTAGAAATTTCAAGAAAATCATCGGAGCCATTTTTGAGAAAATCCCGAAAAAGTGAAAAATCCATTTAGTAAAGTGGTAAACTAAACGCACTTCCGGTTATCCGATTTATTTCAAATTCGGATTTCAGCAATATATTTAATTCTAATTAACATTATTTAGATGAGCGAATTGTCCACTAAACTGAAATAGCACTTTAGACGAAAACCTAACCCTACCTCTCGCCCAAAAGTGCCCTTAAATGAATTTTTCCAGATAAATGTTTTAAATAAAAGTTGTAGCTCTTTGTATGCGTAGTTGATATATCAAGTTTGAAGAAAATCGTTGGAGCTATTTTTGAGAAAATCGCAAAAACGTAAAAAAAACAACTAGTAAAGTGGTACTTCCGGTTGAGGAATTTTGACAGATAACGCACCGTCAGATCCCATGGTGATACCTAAACGGAATCTTCAAGTTTAAACTTCAAGATTTTTTCGTTTTTGAGGCTATGCTGTTCACATACATACACCCACAAACACACACACACACACACACACCCACCAACAGAACCTTGAATATCAAAACCACTTTTTTTGACTCAGGGGACTTCAAAACGGATATTTCCGGTGAAAACTCGATATCGAAAATTTGATACGATTACAATACTTCCTCTTACTAGGAGTAAGAGAAAGTAAAAAGAAAAATCACAGGTACTTCAAACTTGTTATCCTCAAAAAACCAAGACTTTAATAACTCCAAAATAAGACGCGACTTTGTCGCAAAAATTGCTCCAATAATCTTTTGTCCATCTGCTATACTAATTAAACATATAAATGCCTATCACTTTTATTTGAAGAATTTTTCCAAGTAAATGATTACTGCATTAAATGTAAATTGCTAGAATTCCAAACAAAGGCAAAAATAAGACAACAAGAAGTCCAACTTTACTGTGTAATTTTTATCGGGAAAAATTTTCTTGATTTGAGGCGATTGTTATGACATGGCAAGGTCATAGCAATGTCAAACCTTTACAACACATAACAAAGAAAGAATAATTTATAACTAGTGGCCTAGCCGGCTGCTGTCTTCAACACAAGGCCGCGGCCAAACAAACAAAACCAAGGGTCAATACTTTACATCAAAGCAAGCATCGATAAGCTGGC
>JAAEAF010007531.1:0-28278 GCA_011037195.1 Triatoma infestans | reverse complement strand
GTGTGAAACACTCACACAACTTTCTCTTACTCCAGTACTCAAAATTATAATTGACAAATTTTATAGTTAGTGTACCAAATTTAATGAAATTCGTCGAAAAGTGAAAACACTGTCCAGTAAAACTGTCCGGTTTACTAATTTCCTTGAAACTCGGAATTTGGGTCATATATTAATTTCTAGTTATTTCAATTTGGATGACAGAATTGTATAATCAACTGTGATAGCATTTTAAAGAAAACATAACCCCCCTCCTCTAAAAGTCCCCTTAAATGAATTTATCAGGGGAAAAGTTTCAAATAAAAGTTGTAGCTCTTTATATGTATAGTTAACAAACTGGTTTAAAGAAAATCGTTGGAGCCATTTTCGAGAAAATACCAGAAAACTGAAAATTATATTTCAGTAAAAACGCACTTCCGGTTATCTATTTTTTTCAAACTCGGAATTTCAACAACATATTTAATTCTAATTAACATTATTTAGATGACAGAATTGTCTAGATAGACTGCCCGCAGTTACGATGAAAACCCCTACCCCCACCCCTCCCCCAGAAGTGCCTAATGAATTTTCCTGGAGAAATGTTTCAAATAAAAGTTATAGCTCTTTGTAGGTGTAGTTGATATATGAAGTTTAAAGAAAATCGTCGGATCCATTTTTGAGAAAATCGCAAAAACGTAAAAAAACTAACTAGTAAAGTGGTACTTCCGGTTGAGGAATATTGACACATAACGCACCGTCAGATCCCATGGTGATACCTAAACGTAATATCAAGTTTGAACTTTCTACGATTTTTCGTTTTTGTGCTATGCTGTTCACATACATACACACACACAGACACACACACACACACACCAACACACACACCAACACACACACACACACACACATATTTACACCACACACATAAGACCATTCGCTAAAAACCACTTTTTTGGACTCAGGGGACCTCAAAACGGATATTTCCGGTGAAAACTCGATATCGAAAATTTGACACGATTACAATACTTCCCTCTTACTAGGAGTAAGAGAAAGTAAAAGCTTATAAGTTTGTAATTAAAACTAATTTTTATTTTTTCCACTTTCTCTCATTCCTGAATTTTCACTGGAAATACAAGTTTTAGAGGGGACCACTGAATACGAAAACATTGTTTCTATAGAATGGTCCTCTTATGTGTGTAGTATGTCTCAATATGTTTTAACAGAATATCTCAAAACGAAATTTTTGAGGGGTTTTTGCGGGGAGACCAATAGCGTTATGCTTTTCTTTATAAAGGTGCGTTCATATATACCTACACGTAGCGTGCCCACCACGTACCAGCAAAGACACAAAACAAAAAAAATTGTTACATATATTATCTATATGAGTATTCACTTCTACAGACATTGAACATAACGTGTACGTACAGATTCGCGCCAGCAACGGCCAGTATTGTCGTAAAAAATATTTGAACTGTGCTGGCACGTGTCTGGGGGCATGTCTGTAGCATTGGAACGCTTAGTATAAATTAATTTGTCTGTGCTGGTGCGTGTCTGTGTTGTTAGTGAATATTTTTCTTCTGGAACATTTCAGAGTATTTGTGCCGCTAAAGCTTTTTCCTATTGTTGACTTACAGAAGATTTCCCCCGTCACTATTTTTCCCCAAAAGAACCGGCATGTACACATGTAAACTTATAATCGGGATCAACAAAATTGGCCATTACCATGATTGAAAAAGTTTTTTTTTTAGTTAACATAAAGAGAGCTCGCGCTATTAGCTGCAGCTTACGTTATAACGACACTATAAACTTGGTGTTTTGTATAGTTATCATGGGTGAAATTTTGGTTACAATGATTTGAAACTCATACTTATTTGAAAAATCCGTCTTCATCGTCTACTACCTCTTTGTAGAGCGTCTAGAATTCTCCTTCTTTTTAAATTCATTGGATGTACAGCAAATCTTCTTTTCCTTTTTTGCTCTATTTGCATACAACCCCAGTTTCTTTCCTAATTCTTCTTCTTCTTCTGCTTCAAGTAAAATTGCGACACAGCTAATTCTTCAATCGAAAAGTTTTTTAAACGTTCTTGGTAGGTACGTTTGCATTCGGCTCTCTAGTTTGTCTGTCGGCGTCTGTAAGTGAGTTGTCGTATTGTGTGAAAACTTGTGTCTGTGCCGTGTCTGCCACGTTACGTGCTGGACACACTATGTGTTGGTTTATGTGAACGCACCTTAAGGGGCCAATCCAGTATAATATATGGTTTTTACCACTTACATAAAACTAATGTACACTAGAAGCATTGATAGACTTCCAAATTTGAAGAAAATCGGTTTCCCGAATATGTGATTTTTTATAGAATAGGTTTTTTCAGTTTTTTTTTTGTAGAGATTTTCTCAAAAAAAGGCTTCTTCCACAACAATTTTCTTTAAACCTGTACATATATCGACTACTTACATATAATTTATATTTGTAATATTTTTTTCGGTTATGTTTTCCTCTAAAGTGCTATTTTTGTTTTATTATACAATTCTGTCATCTAAATAACGTAACCTACATCAAACGTTCTTGGTTGTGTTCCAGTACAACGTTCAATGCGTTTATTTATTAATATAATATATTTTGTTATTGTTTTGGTGCTTGACTTTTAGTGGTTTTTTATTTTATAGAAACTTATGGAACTACTATTTCACAATGGAAAGAGATTTTGAGAGAGATAAGAAAAGTTTCCAAATATGGGTGATGAGATCGAAACGGTCCATTGCAGAAGGCGATTATTGTTTCTATGGTGAGTGTAACTAACACGTCTCAATAAAAAGAATAAAGCATGTAACAGTTGAATGGACTGAAGATGTTGGCACTGTTAAAGGAAAGACTGTTTCTGTTTGCGACTTTTTTCCACGATCTCCTGCGACTGACAGTACATCGCCGGAAGGGAAAAGTGGAGTACCGATTGAAGAGACTTCAGAAGAAGGGTAGAAAATCTAAGGGTATCGCCTATATGTGAAGAGCCGCGAAGTGAAGGAACCTTATCTGGAACCGTATGTAATATTTGCAAATTGTCCTTTAAGAATCAAAGAAGTCTTGGCATTCATGTTTCTAAAAAAAAACACCCGTTGGTAGCAAATAAAAATACAGTCAACAGACAGCAAGATCATCAAGAATACTATTAGTGAAAACAAACTTTTGCCAGAAGTCACTAAATGGGCCAAAAGATTTCAAGAATTGTTAGAGCTACAGGGAAGCAGCCCATTACAATTCAGAGAGCTCGATGACTCTATCAACGAATTTCTTAAGTTTTGTAGGGAAGCAAATTGTTCACTTCCAGGGCGTAAACACCCAGCGGTACACTATTATAGACTGCGAAAGAATAATAAAACTACATTGAAAGGAAAAGGGAAGAGTGAGATATCTAATCCTCAGAGAGCAAGGAAGGCGGCCCAAGAGCAAAGGCAGGTACTATATCAATATGAACTCGCTCAATACAATTACTACAATCGAATTGAGAGAGCTCCACAAAGTATGCCGACATCATTGCCTTTCACATGAATAATAAAGTAGCCTGGATCTTAGATCCCATCAATGGATATGAAAGTAATGATATGGAGCAGGCTGATAAAGTACAACGCGAGAAAGAAAATTTTTATAAGAAATGAATTGGTTTCTATAAAGAAAAGTTTCTCGAGGAATACGGTGAAAGGGAATTCCATATATGTGGTCTATGGTTTGGGTCAAGAGGTTACGATTCCTACTCTTACCCGTAAGTTCTTTGACGAGGTCGGGATAGACCTATCACATCTGACTTCTCTGGCAGAATCTATAGTAGTGGATTCTCTAGGGATTTTAAATTCTCACATCTATAGACGGCTAGAATTATTATACTTAATGATTCATGTAGCATTTGAGGATAATTGTTTGAATCTATATGACCAGCTGATAGTTTTAAAAGTATTTTTATTTTGTAAGTTAATGTTATGTCCTTCGCAGACTGATCAGAAAGCTGTGTGTTCGCATCGCAATATAGTTGTACAGCCCCATGTAGTGGAAGAACGGAATGGAAAAATAATAGTTTTGGAAAATAGTTTTGGTAAAATAATTGTGAAAATTAGCTAGTTCAAATAGTGTATTTCAGTGATGGGGATAGAGCCAGGTATACTACAATCTAGGTCAATGCAAACCAAGAGACAAATGGCAAGAAACAGTTAGGATAAAACAATAAAACTCCCTCTAGACATACCAGCATTATTTGAAAGGATCTGAACTATAGTGAAGAGACATTCCTTCAAGATAGTCTGGACTAGACATTCAAAAGCAGAACACTTGTTTTTCGCTCTCTTAGCATCAGTGGATATTAATAAGTTTATAATATCTTGCAAATAACTTATAGTTATTATTTCAATAGAATATATTTATTGTTAGCAGTAGTGACTACTTTCTTATTACTGATACTTCTCTCTTAAACATATATACTTACAAGCCCTTTTGCTAAACCGCTCGTGTTACACCAACTACTACTACAAACACACAACTCAACACACCAAATACATTTCACCCACTTTTAGTTCTGGAGCGATGTCTACGATATGGTAACTTCTAAGTATAATTTAAGTATAATCCCCTCCACACTTATTTTCTTGTAATGAGATCCAACTAATTTTTAGTAATCATTGCTATGTTCCATCATCGTTATTGTTAAAATTTCAGTAAGTGGAAGTCGTATAATAGTTTTTCACTAGATATTACTTTTTTTTAATAAGTAATGTAGTGTTTTGCACAGATGTTAAATTCGTCCTACACTAAGTGAAAGATCAAGAACAGTATTCTAGGATTCTATGTAAAGCCCTAGATGATCGGTATAGCTTTAAACACACTGCATTGAAAAACTACTTCATCATTCTTTGCTTCATCCTACCAGCGCGGATTTATACCTACTACATACGGGTTGTAAATCAAGAGAAGGTGCAATCTATCGCATGTATACTTATTTCTCTCCTAAATCATTCAAAACCACAAGGCAACAAATTACCCAGCCATACACAGCTGTTTTATTATTCTTCATTTACAAACTTATATCTTAAATTGTTTGACTAGAGTATGTAATATTATAAAACATCATAAGATAAAGTTTAGAAAAAATAAAAATATTAAAAAAAAATCTAGTCAATAACATGGCTTCTCTTAAAGCGCTAATTATAAAATACATAAATTTTCTTCAAACTCAGGTATTTTTTCTGAGTTTAGTTGCCCTAACATTGGAGGAGACTTGGAACTTGATTAGAAGATAGCGTGTAGTGCAAACTCTTCTAAATAATATTTGAAATTAAAGAACTCACAGATTCATCACAAATACATTTTTTTTTTATTTACAACCTTTACATATATATACATCATGTAAATTTGGAATTCATTATAAACTGTGATGCACTGAATCCCTTAGGACTCAGCGCCACAATCAGAGAAGCATGTTGAGAGGAGCCAACCAATGCTGGAACTCTCAGGATATTAAAAGGGAGTTAGTTGTTTAGGAGGTCGCGTGGCCAACGTCGTTTCAAGCGACGTGAGGATTGTCAGGATGGGTTGATGATGATAGGGCTTGTGCAGTGGGATTGGGATGAGTCTCAAGTTTATTGTGGAAATTAAGGAAGCGTGTATAGATTACCTCGTTAACGAAAGGGATACTGAGGTCTTTGTAAACATTATGTACAGTTAAATTTGAGACATAATAGGGAGCGTTGACAATATGGCGAAGGACTTTAGATTGAAAGGATTGGATTCTCTGGATGTTGGATTGTTTCGCGGAGTCCCACAGTTCAGTTCCGTAAGTCCAGCCAGGTCTCAGCAATGTTTTGTGTAGAGTCAGTTTGTTTTGTACGTTCATTTTTTATCTCCGTACAAGCAGTCTTCGTAGTTGTCCATAACGTCTATTTAATTCTTGTCTTTTACGTGAATGAAACTGAGGGTTCCAAGTAAGCCGACTGTCTAAGTACAGTCCTAGGTAGCGTACTTGTGTGGAAATCGGTATTTCTTTATTGTTGATATGTACGTAAGGACAATTCAACAAGAGTTGAGCACTAAGAGGAGATGAGGTCAAGGAGTTCTTGAATATATGAGGATTTGCAGATAATACTGCAGTATCATCTGCATACATTGTGATAAGGGTTTCTGGATGTGTGGGAATATCAGCAGCGGAATACTGTGTACAAGACCGGGCCAAGGATGCTTCCTTGCGGTACGCCGGCGTGAATGGGTTTGATGTCAGGTGAACTCATTGCCGCACCTAACTCTGAAGTAGCGATCTATCAGATAGGATTGAAGGATTTGATAATATGGGGTAGGAAAGAATAGCTTTAGTTTATATAACAGCCCTGGGTGCCATACCCTATCGAAGGCCTGAGTTACGTCCAAGAAGGCACCCAGACAGAAATTCTTTCTTTTTTTTTTTTTTTTAAAGCGGAGGATATTTTGTCCACGACTCTGAAGCATTGCTGTGTATAGTGGAGTGCTGGGAACGGAAACCAAATTGGTGATAAGGAATAACATTTTGGGATTCTTGAATGGGAAAAATGCTCTTAAGGAGTAGTTTTTTGAGGATCTTAGATAACACGGGGAGGAGACTAATCAGCCTATAGGAGGATAATGTCACTAAAATTTTTATGAGGCTTGGGAATAAACGTAATAAGGGAATATTTCCATTGAATGGGAAAGTGAGGGGTGCGCAATACAGAAATGTAAATTGTGGTTAGGAACACTATGGCCATCACAAACACATAAAATTATTATTATTATTTCTTTTTAGGAAAAATACTTCAAATATTAGTGATATAATATGTTTATCAATGCACAGATAATTATATGTTTCAAATTTTAAATAAAATCGTTGCAGCTGTTTTCAATAAAATTACAAAAAAAACTGGTGTGAAGTGCTCACATGACTTCCTCCTTCTGCATTAAAATGCAGTTATTTACTCGTTTTGTAAAATGATAAATTTCCTTTAAACTTCAAGTACTGCTATTGGTCCTAATATAAATAGTGGGGTGGGATGGGGGAACAAATGCCAACCTACCAACCGAGCCAGCTAGAGAAAGATTACATTGTACACAGGCGCCATATAATATTGAGCAAACACAATTGAATTTTAACGTCTCACATTCCTAAGAATCATCTAATAGCAATTTTTTCTCAGAAAAGTGATAGATTTTGTATCTGAGCAGTTAATAGTCCAAGAACTCTTTGGGAAATATGAAATCCCAAAGTTAGGAATAGCATTTTCAAATTGGTTTCTTTTTGCATGAACAAGAACAAACAACTTCACATGGTATGCATGGGTAATTGGGCTATTGTAAAAAAAATTTGATCTGTCGCAGAAAAGCTGGACTCAATAGTTCCATACACAAGTGCTTATGGCGTCACCAACGTGCCTCTAGCACGTCAACTATGCATTACACCCTCAACCAAATACAAGGTGACCATAGGAGCTTAAGGCTAGTCACCAACTTCACTTTAAAGAGTACAAGGAGTCTACAAATCTACTCTGATGAATATTCCACTTACCAGTTAAACTTAAAGAGTAAAAATCCGAGCTTGAAAGCCTCGTTAGCCACACTAGCTCACCACTGTTAGTAGAAGAAAAAGTTCTGGACTCTATAACACATCATTCTTCAAGCAACTTCTAACATCATCAACGCTATACCTTCTACTTTCATAACTTTCATGTTACCAACTAACAGTCCATCACAGCTCTTTCGATAGGTCACTTAACCCTCACTATCTTTTCTCTCCTCGCTCAGTAAAATTGTTCAAATATAAATTGTGAGTTTAGTATTCAGTTCGTATGTTCTCATTAACGTCCAGCAATCATTTCAAATATATTTTTTTAACAGAAATTTTCCTTACTGAAGAAATTGCAGCGACAATTCAAGTCGATGTGGCTGCTCAATTTCATTGAATGGCTAAAGAACACAGTTTTACTAATCAATCTTCATGAGATAATCTCAAGTCAAATAAGACAAAGTGTTACAAAACTAAAATAAAAAAGGGAAGCGAATAGCTAAAGTGGTTAGCAGAGTGGACTCCCACGCAAAGGACCCGAGTTCGAGTCCAGCTGTGCTGTCCTTGGATTTTTTTTCTTCCTAGGAGCCTCTATAGCTCACTGTTCGGTGATGGACAGTGTTGTCTGTAACGAGGGAACCCTGTCTGGAGGCCAGCAGTGCACTGAGAAGGCTCCGGGCGCCAATCACCATCGATGTTAACACGCCTTAAATTAACAAATAATAATAATAATGCAAACAAGAAGAAGAAGAATCATACACAAATTCAATAAATAGGACATTTTAATAAACTGAGATTTTAAAGACCTTAGATATGATTATGCAAGATTCCCAGGGAATCCAAGATAATTTGCTCCGCCAGAGATGTCAGATTCCCTTTGTCAATGCCGACGTCATCAAAAAATTCTGCAGTAGCCACCGGGATTGCCACCCTCCGCCCCAGGATATCTAATATCCAAATACAATAGTTACTATTAATGTAAATAAAATAAATGATATAAAAATACAAAGAGCCCTCCCACAAAGAATTCTATTTCAATAAACACTTGAAGTTGTGGTAAGAATATGGGAACAAACAAAAAAAAAAAGCATACTATAAGTCATGTGATAGTTAAGAGGTACTTGACCACATCCAATCACTTAACTGGGTACCATAACGATACAAAGGTGTGCACATATATATATATATATATATAGACAAACAGACACAAACTCACACACACAGCCTAGGCCATTGCCAATTATGTTTAATATTCATAAAATCGTTAGAGGCCTAGGGTCATAACTGTATAGACATAATGTACTAGACACAGAAGACGACGACTATCATAAGACGTAAGAAATGCCGCTACACTCCATTCCCTTCTTTCCTCTTGCCCATAGATCCCCATGTCCATTCGACAACTCCCTTCACATAATACAATAATGCTTTGCTGATTTTATTGCTGTGTACCAAGCATCTTATAGACATCATAACACCAACCTTCTATTATTTTATTTCCTGTTTACAATTCGGAAAAAAATATATAGGGAGAAACTATCATCTAATTATTAAAATTTCTTAATCATAAAGTTTAACTACTTGTTTATAACTGCATTAAAAAACAAAAAAAAAAAACAAAAAGAAAAAAAAATCGAAGTGAATCATAATCATATATTTCTTTTAATTAATTCCAAAAAAAATTAAGACATTGCAAACTCTAATCGTAAAAGTACTCAATGAAGTGTGAGTATAGTTTCAGAAGTATAGACATCCTTAGTAATCGGAAAGTAACTTCGATTCTGTCAACAACAAAAAAAATCTGGAATGAAACACTCCTACATTTCCTCTTAATAATAGAATTTAATTGACAGACTTATTTTGAACATGAAATGTTTGCAAAATCCAAAAAAAAACTCAAAATACGTTAAAAATCACACACTTCCGGTTAACCGATATTCTTCAAATTTAGAATTCTAACAATGCTTCCAATATATTTTAATATTACATACAGTTGTAGAATCATAAATTGTACTGAAGATGTACGATACAGGAAAGCCTATCTTTGACATTCCCCGCGGAAACTTCCAAAAAAAGTTTCTAATAAAAGAGATGACGTTTGTGTGTGTGAAATTTAAATTTAAAAAAAAAATCATTGGAACCGTTTCCGTAAGAAAATCGCCAAAAAAAATGAAAATACTTTTCACTAAAATCGTACATCCGTTTAATGGATGTTTTTGTTGAAACCTTGGTTCTGATGTTACTGGTGATACCCGTACTATACGAAATATCAAGTTTGGCATCCTGCGTATTTTCGTTTTATTAATCAGCTTCCTAATTTAAAGAATTTGTTGACCGTTGATGGAAATTATGTTATGAAGAAATTTGGTTAAGGATCGGTCAAGAAAGAAACATTCAATTATGCCAACATTCTGACAGAGTTTCCTGTCCTTTATCAAGGCTTTATTAAAGTTGTGAAAATGTGGAGAAAGAAATTCTTAAACATACAAATTTATTACATCGCAGAAACATAAAAAAGGAAAATTAAAAGTTACCTAGTGTCTTATCTTAAATCATCTAAAGAAAGATGGATGACAAGACACTAGTAACTTTTGATTTTTCTTTTTGAAGTTTCTACGATGTAACAAATGTATATGTTTAAGAATTCTTTCTCCACATTTTCACGACCTTTCTATTATAGTATTAAAGCCTTCATAAAGACAGGAAACTCTGTCTCGAAAAATGTTGGCATAATTGAATGTTTTTTCTTGACCCATGATCCTCACCAAATTTCTTCATAACCGGGTTTATTTATCTTCAACTTAAAAAGCACTGAGAGTATCTAACTTAATACAGACCACGTTTATTGAGGAAAGCGGAAGCTTAGTCATCCCCAAAAACCGGTTCTTAAATGAACTTGCACGGGAAAAAAGTTTTCAACAAAAGTTCATTTTTTTTTTTTATTCAACGCTCTCGTCGGCCATTCAACTCCTTGCACATCAGTACAGTTCTGGAGATTTTCGTAGGCCTTTTCTCACGTCTTGCAGCGCCGTACATGTATAAATAAGTGGTCCGCATCCATTTCTTCCATCCGCATTTCTGACCACAATGAGCAAATGGACGAATCCAATTCAAACATGCCCCACTATTTAAAAGTCCAGGCAATCAAGGTTTAGGGTTCGCATAATGGAGTCCAACGCCTTGCCCTTTGAACATTGCCGCATATATTGATTCAGCATTTCCTGGAAAGACTCTGTGGCCACTATTTTTGCGGTATGCAGTGAAATCCTTTTATTAGGCTGCGGCATATTGCTACTTTAAATGTGCAGCCGGTTTTGTGGCTAGTATGTCCGCCGGTTCGGGATCCACTACAACAGTAAAATATCTCGGCTAGGCTTAGCAGCATTCCACGGTTTCATCGCCACTAATGCTAGGATTGGCGATTGCTACCAACAAAAATGATAGGTTTCTTGTATTCATATTTAGTGTAACAAATTTAATGAAATCCGGATCGGTGTTTTAATGGACTCGGAACCGATTTTTCTTCAAACTCGAAATTTTGGTGAAAATCTTTTTAAATCTAATTAAAATTCTATTAACATGGATTATATCATTTTTTTGGAAATGGTAACCTTAGATGTGCAACATTAGGCTATTCTCTAAAGTGCCAGTTTCAGTACCTACAATTACGATATTCCACCACTTAATAATTTTTGTTAGAAGTTCCAATTTTGAAGTAAACTTGTCAAAAAGTTTAAAAACTGTCATAGGTGAAAATCTAATGGGCTATAACGTCTAATCCTTTTTTTAATATTTATTTTATTTTATTTATACATTTTTTATTTTTTTAACAATTAATTTTATTAAACATATAGATACTTAATTTAATTTGAAATATTCCACTTCATAATATGCTAAATAGTAAGTTGAAAGTACAGTATACTAATGATGTAAAACGGAACCACTTCTAACACAACTTTACAACATTAACGGAGCCGAAACTTTTACGCCATTCATTGCATTCCTCCTCATAAGTATCTTCATACTTTTATTGAAGATTATATTCAGAGTATATAACTCATAACAGTCAGTTTTTTTTTTTAACAGACAGTCGACTAGTTCATCACTGGTTCTACCATTTAGATTTTTTTAACATTCTTTTCCTCCTGGTAAAAGAGGAAGTACTGCAATCGTGCCAAATTTTTGAAATCGAGTATTCAGCGGAAATAAAGGTTTGAAGGTCCCTGAGTCAGATTTTTTTATTTTTTAAATTGTATGAGAGTGTCAGTATAACTCAAAAAACGGAAATCACAGAATGTTATTTCGCTTAAGCTCTACTAACGAACCTAGCGATATGGGTTTGGTCAAAAATTTAGCAGTTTACTGAATAGTTATTTTTTTTTACTTTTGTGCTATTTTCCCAAAATCGGCTTCAATGATTTTTTTTAAAACTTCATATATAAAGTGCTACAACTTTTATTTGAACAATTTTTCTGAGGAAATTCAATTAGGGTTTTTAGAGGAGGGGTAAAGTTGGGCTTTCCTCTAAAGTAGCATTTCCAATGTTATTATGTTAATTAATACTATAAATAAATGTTTATAGAGGTGGGTTTCCACTGAAACAGTTGGCAATTTTTGTGTTTGCAACTATTTACAATTCTTCCAAAAAGGTCACCAACTTTTGTTCCCATCTTGTCCATATCAGATTAAAATAAGTCGTCAACAGTTTGAAGAACATTTCAGTTGACAACTAGCTGTCTCCACTAAGACTATTTAATTGACAAAATATCGTTTGTCGAACGATGATGATATTATGCTGGGAGCCGCGGCAATTTTATTATTTTAAGCAAAAAGAAACGGAAGTGTAATAGCAAGTAGAGAGAAGACAGGCCCTCTCTGGTACTCTCTGACTTAATTAGGCTAGAGTTGATGTAATAGCAAGCAGAGAGAAGACAGGCCTTCTCTGGTACTCTCTAACTTAAGCAGGCTAGAGTGGGAGAACCTGTGTATATAAGCCAGTGGGCATCTATCTAGATCTATCTATCAGATCCAACCATACGTCGCATCGTGTCATATCTCTACTCCCACCGTTTATTCTATCAGTTTCATTATAAAGTCCAGTGCAGTTAGTGTAAACTTATAGCTACATTATAACAGTATCTTCATATCTCGTTCATTCAATCAAACCTAATTTCTATCCTCAAAAACTCCATTATTGAAGTATAAATATTAGGTACGATCAAGTCTCAGAAAAGAAACATTCATGTAGCGATTGTCCTAATAAATAACTTGAGAAGAGATGACTTGTTGTGCAGAACGTATTGAAGATGGGCATATTAGAAACATTCTTCGTGCGACTGACTCTGATTTCGAAAGGCTGCTCCTCAATCTTGTTGGACCAAAAATAAAAAAAGACAAAGACACTGGTAATATTATTTTTGGAGCTGGGAGAAACGACATACAAACGATACACCATTTCACAGTTTAGATAAGAGACCTCGTCGGAAATCAAGTAATGCCGCAAAAGACGTAAGTCAAGAGAATTTACAGAGTATTTATTTTATGTCCCCAGAAGGAAACGTTCCTTGGAGACAAAATTGAGTCCCATAGTACACATTGGGTGTTGCCCACCCGCAAGGAGTATCTGTTGCATGCAGTTATTTGGGGAGTAGCGACCCCACAGGTTACCACAGCTCAGACTCTATGCACTTCGTCAGAACAGTACACAATACCTTAAAACTACATACACTCTACACTTTACAGACAAGGACAAACACCGTACACAAACTATGTTCTCCGTCTCTAGTTAATTGGCGAAAGCCAAGGTAGAAGGAAGGGATTAGCTCAGTGGTACGCGCTGGACTAGCAAACTGTAGGTCCCGGGTTCGAATCCAGCATGCTGCCCTAGGAATTTTCTCTTCCTAGGAGCCTCTACAACTCACTGTACAGTGATGAGCAGTGTTGTTTATAGCTAGTGAACACTGCTTGGAGGCCGACAATGCACTGAGAAGGCTCCGGGGGCCACAATAGATCTTTCAGGTCACAGTGCGATAATATCCTTACAAATCTACACATTGGGTGTGAAATAAATCAATTAACATGTCGGTTAATTCGTTCGTCCCATGTGACAGATATGTTTTTGTTTGCAACTGATATTCCCCCAACTGACCAAGCGTACACACAGAGCAAATAAATATCCTCAACACGCGTCTTCATTTAATGTTTATCGCCTAAAACGGAAACAAAGATTCTCGATATTTTTTGACAATTTTTGTTTGGCTACATAAGATAATTTGCAGAAAATTTTGTAACCAAAAAATTTGTTGACAACATAAAAATTGACAATATTCCTTCGGTGAAGATTTGCCGCCTTAATGTATGACAAAAAATCTTGAGAGGTTCTCCAAAGTTCATGAGAGGTTCCCTTCCGGGACAGTAACAACATGTTTTTAAACTTGGCATTACTACCACATTTAAAAATTATTCTCAAAGTTGTACTTTGAAATGAAATTGGCAACAGTGCAATGAAATGGTAATGCTCATTAATATACGACTCGATATTACCAAATAACTCGTATATTACGACATACAAAGTGATTTGTATAAATATCCCCCCCCACACACACACACACACACACACAAACATTTAATAATTAAATATTAAAAAAATTAAAAATTCTATTAAAAAATAATAAAATAATATAAAAAAATATATTCCATATAATTATGGTAATTATTAAAATAGATGAAATTATTATCTTATAGATGATTTATTACAAAAAACTAAGATAGAGTGGGGTAAAAATTAATCACATACTTTCTTATAAAAATCTTGACACTTTAAATGCCAGCAATAAACCGTTCCTAACAAACATATTTATATGATGTATAAATAGTTTCTTATTGTCCATAAATATTTATAACTTATTATATAAAATAATATTATTATACAAGTTAACAAAATATTAAATTTTTTTTTATATATTTTTTTTTGTAAAATGATTAAATATTACTAAATTAATCAATCTCAATTTATTTTTATAATTTATGTTATAATATGTATGTAAAATTTATTATAGAATAAGTGTATATAGCACCTGGAATTTAAGAGCAATCTGATTATGATTTATCGAAAAAATAATTAAAAAAAAAAAAAATCTGGTGTGAAACACTCACAACAACTTTCTCTTACTCCAGTTCTCAAAATTATAACTGACTAATTATATAGTTAATGTATTAAATTTAACGAAATTTTGTCGAAAACTGAAAAAAAAAAACTGTTCAGTAAAAGCGTACTTCCGGTTTACTAATTTTCTTGAAACTGAGAATTTATGCCATCTATTTATTTCTAATTAATTTTGTTTGGATGTAGAATTGTATAATCAACTATGAGAGCACTTTACAGAAAAATATAACACGATCACTCTCCTATAAAAGTGCCTTTAAATGAATTTTCCAAGAGAAATGTTTTAAATAAAAGTTATAGATCATTGTATGCTTAGTTTAAATAAGAAGTTTCAAGAAAATGGTCGAAGCTATTTTTGAGAAAATTGCGAAAAAGAGAATAAATCATTTAATAAAAGTGGTAAAGTAAATTGCACTTCCGGTTATCCGACTTTTTTAAACTCGGAATTTCAACAACATATTTAATTCTAATTAACATTATTTCGATGACAGAATTGTGTAATAAACTGAAATAGCATTTTAGATGGAAACCTAACCCCACCCCTCCCCCAAAAGTGCCCTTCAATGCATTTTCCCGGAGAAATGTTTCTAATAGAAAATGTAGCTCTTTGTATGTGTGGTTGATGTTTAAAGTTTAAAGAAAATCGTCGGAGCCATTTTTTAGAAAATCGCAAAAAAGTAAAAAATCCAACTAGTAAAGTGGTACTTCCGGTTGAAGAATTTTGACAGATAGCGTACTGTCAGATCTCATGGTCATACCTAAACGGAATATCAAGTTTCAACTTTCTACAGTTTTTCGTTTTTGAGCTATGCTGTTCACATTCACGCACACACACAGACCATTTGCTAAAAACCACTTTTTTTGACTCAGGAGACCACAAAACGGATATTTCCGGTGAAAACTCGATATCAAAATTGACACGATTACAATACTTCCTCTTACTAGGATTAAGAGAAGGTAAAACAAATAACATTCAATGAAGTGGCACTTCCGGTTGATGGATTTTTGCCCGAAATCTTCATGTCTGAGATGCGGTGATATTACAACCGAAACAGAATACTAAGTTTGAGGTACCTGCAGCTTTTCATTTTTTATATATTCTTTTTACACACATACAGACCATTTTCTAAAAATCACTTCTTTGGGCACTGGGGACTTCAAAATCTGTATTTTCGGTGAAAACGCAATTCGAAAATCTGGCACGATCGCAATACTTCCTCCTTACTTCCTCCTTAGCAAAAGAAAATAATAAATTAAATTAAAAAAAGGAATCTATACATAATTTGTTATTTTTTCTCGCTTTTTGGTGGGTTTTTCTTTGTGATTTTCCAATCACAAAGTGTTATGAAAAGAATGTTTATTCGAAGTTTTGACAAAAATCAACCAAACCAGAAATTGCATTTCTAGTTCATTTTTTTTTTGTTCAGTTTCTCAAAATTTTCATTATTAGTTTTTTTATTAATTAAATTTATTACCATACAGAGATCCTTCACTACATTTTTAATTGTTTTTCTTAGAGAAATTTGGATTAGATATGTTCTGAAATAGTATTATTACTTTCTCTTACTCCTAGTAAGAGGAATAGTATGGTAATCGTGTAAAATTTCGATATGAGTTTTCACCCGGAAATATCCGTTTGAGGTCCAATGAGCCCAAAAAAGTGGTTTTAGGCAAAATGGTCTGTGTGGTGTGTGGTATGTGAAACAGCATAGCTCAAAAACGACAAACCGCGAAAAGTAGAACTGGATATTCCGTTTAGGCCACCATGGGATCTGACAGTGGGTCATCTGCCAAAATTCCTCAACCGGAAATACCCCTTTACTAGTTGTTTTTTTTTACGTTTTTGCAATTTACTCAAAAATGGCTCCAACGATCTTCTTCAACTGATTATAAACTACGCTATAAAGAGCTAAAACTTATTTGAAACCTTTTCTAAAAAAATCATTTTTAAGGGCAGTTATGTGAGGGGGGGGGTTAGGTTTTCATCTAAAATGGTATTTCAGTTTTTTTTAGACAATTCTGCCTATTTAAATAATGTTAATTAGAATTGAATATGTTGTTGAAATTCCCAGTTTAAAAAAAATCGGATAACCGGAAGTGCTTTTACATTACCACATTACTAAATGATTTTTTTTTCACATTTTCTCAATTTTCTCAAAAATAGTTCCGACGATTTTCTTGAAACTTCTTATATAATCTAAACATACAAAGATCTACAACTTTTACATAAAACATTTCTCTAGAAACATTCATTTAAGGGCACTTTTAGGGGGGAGGTTATATTTTTCTCTAAGTGTTATCATAATGATATACAATTCTATCATACAAAAAAAAAAACTTCACTAGAAATAAATAGATGGGACAAAAATTCAAGTTTCAAGAAAATCTAATAAACCGGAAGTGCGCTTTTACTGAACAGTTTTTTTTTTTTTTAAGTTTTCGAGGAATTTGTTACACAAACTATAAAATTTGTCAATTATAATTTTGAGAACTGGAGTAAGAGAAAGTTTGTGTGAGTGTTTCACACCAGATTTTTTTTTGGGGGGGGGGCCCATCATCTAAGGGGAACTACTTAAAACTATGCTTCCTCTACACCCGACAATTCAAGAACGGTATTGTAAACATTACGAGATTATTTTTGTTCACGTTTCTCATAATATTGTACGAGAAAATGCGGCAATCCTGTTATCCGAAAAATGAATATTGTCTTTTCGATCAATCTTCCATCAGTTGTTGTCAGTCATTATGTGGCCTGCCTGTCCAGTTTCACTTCCTCCTCTCAGAAATAATTTCACCCACATCGTCAAGTAATTCTTTCCTTATCCATTTTTCTGCCCTGTCTCTTCTTGAAATGTTCAGCATAAATCGCGGGACATGGCTCTAACGAATTCACATATTTAGAAGAAATAGCTTCGAAATTGATTTCGTTTTCTCTCTTGATTTCTAACACACATAAATACCCAAATGTTTCTTTAAGACTAATTTTAATACTTTAAAAAGGGGGTGGGGGGAAAAAACAAACGACTTATCCTACAAGCTTCAAATTGGGCTCTTTTGTAACAAATTTGAACAAATATTTAACAATGTATAACGTTAATGACTTTGTTTTTTTTATAATTAAACTTGTTGGTATTATTTTTTTTTTAAATTATAATAAAACATAATAACAAATAATTAAGGCTCATTAAAATTAAAATAAAAAATAAATTTCTATATATTACCGAAGCAAATAATAAAAAAAAAAAAAGGAAAGGAAAACACGAAGAAATAATAAACTATCATTTCATAATTATAGTATTAAATAATAATAAAATAAGATAATAGTTGTTTAGGAAAAAAAAAGAAAAGAAATAATAATAAACACATATAAATCTATCTGAAATATTTAATTATAATGGTGGCTGAAGATTGCAGCAAAAAAATAAAAAGAAAGGAGAAATACAATAAAACTGTTAGCCTGGAAGTTGTTGGAAGCAAGAGTAGTACTATTGAGAATTGGATGTAATGGTTAGGGACGGACGACATAACCTGTCATTACAGCTATAATTCTGTTATCTACTTGTAATGTCCATGACACCCTAACCCACCGTTCTATCACAAGTCTTTTTTGCCCGCCAAATACTGTCCAGTTCTACCCGACAATAGTTTACCGACAAATAACAAATTTCACTCACAATTAATGTCCTGCCTAATCAATGCGGCAGTTCAAAAAAAAAAAAATAATATCTTAAAAAAAATAAATAAATAAATAAATAAATAAATAGAAAAACCTCTTTCTGGATTCTTCAGAATTATTTCTTTTTAACTATTGGGTACTTACATAATTAAGTTGTTATTATTATTATTATTATTATTATTATTATTATTAATATTATTATTATTATTATTATTTAAGACGCGTCAACATCTACGGTCATTAGGTACATTTACACGGAGAGGTTTTTCGACACTGCCAAAACTGCCTGTGTTAATGCTAATCTTTAAACATGCCCGGAGCGCAGTCTTGGCGTGTAAGAAGTGCTGGCGCGTCTCATAAAACTTTCCACTTCGGTGGAAATGCTAAACGCCACTTAAAATCCTTTAAATTGTGCTCGGTATTGGACTTCACGCTCCAAACCTACAGTCTGATGTGCAGGCTAGCGCGTACACATTTTTTTGCATCACATTCCAAGCATGACACTTCCCAGAGCGGCATGTTAAAACCGAACAGATCGGAGCGTACGTGTAAACAGGGCTATTGGCGCCCGAAGCCTTCTCCAGTGCACTGCCGGCCCATCAGCTAGTGATCTCTCGTTAAAGAGAGCGAATACTGTCCAGGGCAGCACTGCCTGGGATTTCCGCGTGGGAGCCATTTTTGTACAATTCTACATTCAAACAAAATTAATTAGAAATAAAAAGATGGCTTAAATTCTGAGTTTCAAGATAATTAGTAAACCGGAAGTGCCCCTTTACTGAACAGTTTTCGACCGATTTTCATTAAATATGGTGTATACAAACTATAAAATTTGTCAATTATAATTTTGAGAACTCGAGTAAGAGAAAGTTGTGTGAGTGTTTCACACCAGATTTTTTTGAGATATTTTGGTCATAAAACGCAAACACACATACACGAACACACAAAATACATCATTCATTAAAAAATATTATTCTTCATTTTGAGGGAATTTCAAAATATGTATTTTAAATGAGAAAATTGAATTTTGAAAGTAGTGATACGATAGCTATAATATACGAGTATATCGAGTATGTCACGAGCTGTGATATTTTAATACAAGTATAAAGAAAAACGTTGAAGCCTTTTACGGGGTCCTTTTAATGGTTAACTGATTATCCTTCACTGAAATAAACAACATTACGTTTTACTCTAGAACCCCGCACAAAAAAAAAAAACACAATTTTCCCCCAAAAATATTTCAACTACAAGTGAAAGACATAATCTATGATGTAGACAGTAAAAGATATTTACAGAAAATTGTTGAAGTGGTTTTCTAAAAAAACATGTAAAATCGATAAAAAAAAAAAGGGTACAAGTACCCTTCAATGAATTGTTCCGGAGAAATGTTACAAATAAAAGTTGTAGCCCTTGTATATGTAGTTGATGTATCAAGTTTGAAGAAAAATCGTCGGAGCCTTTTGAGGAATCGCGAAAAGTAAAAAAAAAACTAGTAAAATAGTACTCCGGTTGAGGAATTTTTTGACAGATAACGTCAGCACATCCCATGGGATACCTAAACGGAATATCAAGTTTGAACTTTCTATGGTTTTTTCGTGTTTTGAGCTATGCTATTCACATATACACACACAAACACAGACCGTTTTCTAAAAAACACTTTTTTGGACTCAGTGGACCTCAAAACGGATATTTCCGGTGAAAACTCGATAACGAAAATTTGACACAATTACAAATACTTCCTCTTACTAGGAGTAAGAGAAAAAGTAAAAAAAAAAATCATTATCGCTAAGAACTTTCTGTTCCTAAACGTGGACCTCTCAAAACATATATTTCCAAGAGGCAAAAAGTTGATTTCAAAAATCGATCATAATACGTCTTGCCCCATAAAAAATAAATATAATAGTAAAAAAATACGTTCGTTTATGTGGTGATTTTTTTTCTAGTGTTTGAACTCGAATAAGTAAATCGCATTAACTCAAATTAATTTTTTTTGTTAAATATCACTTCCATACTTAAATAAATATAAAATCAATAACAAATAATAAATCATTAGCACAGAAGAAACCATAAAGCATAGAATTATGTATACCATAACCACACTTATTCAAGTAAGTATTCAAATATCAAAAGGGGCAAAGTTTCTGTGAATGTAAAAACCGCATTACTTTTAAAACAATCCCAATAGCATGGAACCCATCAAGAGACTCGGTAAGCAGATATTATTTCTTTAAAAATACCCCAACAAAAACATCGAAAAGAAATAATATTTAATAATATATAAGGTATACATATATAAATATGTTCCACACTTATTTTATGAATGTATTCGTGATCAATTTTAAAAATTATCATAATGGTTTTAATCATTATCATAACCCTTAAAAAAAAAAAAACAGAAAAAAAAAATGTACATAATACCACTTTTGGTTTTAGAAAAACGTCTTCTCCAGCTGGAGAGGCAGAGAGTATATTATTTTCTAACATCACGGAAGCAATCACAAAAACAACCATGCAATAAAGTTATAAAATTTATTAGCAATTCATTTTAAAATAAATGATAATTACTGTATACAAAATTTATTATACATTTCATTTAATTGATAAAATGAGAAAATTATATCTTTTCATACAAGTATTCCACAATTTGTGTTTATGATAATAGCGCTAAATTTTTTTAATTGTTTACTATCTTATTTGAAATAAAATAAAAAATAAAATAAAACAAACTATAATAAAATGAAATGACAAAGCTATAAAAGCCATAAAAGAAAAATAACCAAGATAATGATTTGAAAAACAGAATTCTTCTCATACCAATATGTTTCATTAGGTTGTTCGTTTACCAAAGATCACTTCTTGCCGGGTTTTTTTTTTCCATTGTAAATGTTGAATATTTACTGGGGGCTTAATCCCTAACTTAATAGCACACACTATTTATTTAAATTGCTTAGTTAGCTTTCATGTTTGTTTCTGTGTCCCTTATAAGTTTTCTCGCCATTAACTCGCCTACTGGCAAATATCAGTGGTGTATCGCTTCCAAAACCGGACATTGCATATTCAAGAAAAAAGTCCTTTTTCCACAATTAATGGTCCAATCAGAGACATTCTGTGTTGTCATACTGTCTGAAAAATGCATCCTGAAGATGGGCGAACGCCCGAAACCGGTCGATGACCACAAAAATGAAGCAGACTACCACACGGAAAATGACTCTGATGCTTTCCAGCTCTGCGGAACCAACCACCACAACAATGGTCCAATGTTTATGTTCCGGCCTATCGATGTTTATCGATATTTGTAAATCAGGTGACGACTACAGAAGAGAGAGAGGTTACACACTTTAGGGGTAAATTATTGCGTGAAAAATTAGTTAAAAATCTGTGTATATGAAATTACTTATTGGTGTGGTCATTATTATCTTGTTTTCATTCCAATTGTTTAAAATTGTATTTATTACTTACTTTCAAATATATATCCTGTTTTGAAATTGAAAATCAGTTTGGTAAAGTTATTATTAGCCTCCAAATGCTCTACCATAACCAAGAGACAAGGTAGAAATCTCTCTTCGAACAGTTTCAATTCGATTCTGAGGATCTGATTCTATAAAATTTCTAAAACCATATGTAATTTTCGTACAACACATTATTGGAATTTATCTGAAAAATAGGAATTCCTAAAAATGGTGCTGCTCCATAGTAAACCGACACAAAGGCCAATTCTTAGATTTCCCGCATGCTGTATTTCGAGATAAATTTGATAATTAAACCGCGTTTGTTTGTCATTCCATTGCATACTAAAACGTAAACGCAATACGCAATAAGTTGTTGTGGTTGGTTCCGCCGCAGAGCTGGAAAACATCAGAGATATTTTCCGTGATAGCCTGCTTCTTTTTGTGGTCATCGACCGGTTTCGGGTGTTCACCCATCATCAGGATGCATTTGTCAAACATATAAATAATGAAGAAGAATACTTAACTGATAAGTTTATATAATTTTTCTAAAATTTCACAGAGTGTATAAACTAAATTTGCTCTGTGCAAATCTATGTTATCATACTGTTTGACAAAAAGCATCCTGATGAAGCAGGCTATCAAGGAATATCTCTGATGCAATACTTTTGAACTTGCCACAAAGCAATAGTCACTTTTTACTTGTTTTCAAATTCATTGTAGTGTACATGTAGCTGATGCCAATAATTTGGGTATTAATAGTGTACGGGGGGCAAACTCCTATAGTAACACCAACCATATCTCCTCTCTATTTAATATTCCATCCGACCGAAGAAGAATCATATTTAACTGATACAGTTTATATAATTTTTTTAAAATTTCACAGCCCATAAAAAATTCACCGCTATCCAAAAAAATTTTGAGAAACACTCAATCTACATAATATAAAAAATAATTTTTTTTTTTTAAATTATGGAAATTTAAGTATATTTGCCAATTAGAATTGGGGGAATTCAGCAGGAGAAAATTAAAGTAAATATCCACCATTCAATATTACTGAATGGTTTTGCCCTGATCAGAGATAATCATTTTGAAAAGGCAGATGTAGAGTAAAATTTTTTAGAATGAAATAGATGTATATACGAAAGGGGGAGGGAGGCACAAGGTGAGGCTGGATTCTGTAAATAGAACAGAACAATAGATCAAAACTATAATATAACACAGCCGTTCTGACCATGCTGAAGGCATTATAGTCCCTTGTATTCGAAATAAGGGCAGCTGGAAGTGTATGAGTGTATACAGGCACCCTCCCCACAAGAAGAAGAAGGGAAAATTCAGAAGGGTAGAAGTGGTACTGCGCGTACAGGTAAAAAAAAAAAATAATAATAATAATAATAATAATAATAAAAAGATATTTTTATAATAAGTTGAAAGAAAACAACTCTCCCTCAGGAATGAACTTCATAGAAGGGAGAACGGGTTGGACCACAATAACCTGCCGCCTTTTAAACACACTTCTCTGTTCTTTATTATATTAGTAACAAGATTCGTAGGGGATTTGTAAAAAAAAAAAAAATATATATATATATATAATAATATTAAAACCACAATACTATGGCATAATGATAGTGCAAATGAGATTCATATAATAATAATAAAAAAAAAAACAAATCTTTCCCTACTCCTTTGTGATCCTAAGTAAACATTAGCTAGGTGGGCTGGGTTTCAAGTGCTTCACATATGATTTCTAACCTTACAGTGAACAGTGGATTATCACATGTAATGTGATTTGAGCTGGTGGTTGTAACTATTAAAATACGTGGGAGTGACCTCATCACAGCTTGCAGGTTTTTAATATTGCTTTCCCCCCCGGTATCGTTACTAGCATTAGTCAGCTTCAGAAAAAAAAAGAAGACGATAAATCTTATATTGCAGTCACAAGTTCCATAAAATGGCACCACAAGGTTTTATAATTCACTGAAAAAACATGACCAGCCTTTTCATAAATAAATAAAAAATCTGGTGTGAAACACTCACACAACTTTCTCTTACTCCAATTCTCAAAATTATAATTGACAAATTTTATAGTTTGTGTACCAAATTTAATGAAATTCGTCGAAAACTGAAAAAAACTGTACAGTAAAAGTTCACTTCCGGTTTACTAATTTTCTTGAAGCACGGAATTTCAGCCAACTATTTATTTCTAATTAATTATGTTTGAATGATAGAATTGTATAATCAACTATGAAAGCATTTTAAAGAAAAACATAACCCCAATCCCTCCCCTAAAAGTGCCCTTAAAAGAATTTTCCCAAAGAAATGTTTTCAATAAAAGATGTAGATCTTTGTATGTTTAGTTTATATACGAAGCTTCAAAAAAATCGTCGAAGCCACTTTTGAGAAAATTGCGAAAAAGAATAAATCATTTAATAAAGTGGTAAAGTAAACGCACTTCCGGTTATCCAATTTTTTTGTATCAAAACACGAAATTTCAACAACATATTTAATTTAATTAAAATTATTTAGATGGCAGAATTGTCAATAAATTGAAAATAGCACTTTAGATGGAAACACAAAACCATACCCCTCGTTCCAAAAGTGCCCTCATTTTTTAGGCCCCTTTTTCCAGAAGAAATGTTTCAAATAAAAAGTTGTAGTCTTTGTATTGTTGTGGTTGATTGGTTTCAAGTTTTAAAGAAAATCGTTGGAGCGATTTTTAAGGAAAATCGCAAAAAAAAAAGGTTTTTAAAAAAAAACAACTAGTAAAGTGGTACTTCCGGTTGAGGAATTTTAACAGATGACCCATGTCGGGTCCCATGGTGATACCTAAACGGAATATCAAGTTTGAACTTTCTAGGATTTTTCGTTTTTGAGCTATGCTGTTCACATACACCCACACCATTTGCTAAAAACCACTTTTTTGGACTCCGGGGACCTCAAAACGGATATTTCCGGTGAAAACTCGATATCGAAAATTTGATATGATTACAATACTTCCTCTTACTAGCAGTACGAGAAAGTAAAAATGCTGATCCTAACAGATATTGTTGTCCTCCAGTTTCTACAAGCTCATCCACATAATTATATTCAAAAGTTATATATTCGATGGAATCATTAGAAAGAAAATTGCAGAAAGAAAGAAAACTGCAAAAAAAACTGTTCGGCTAAGTACACTTTCCAGTCAATGTTTTTCAAATCCAATTTTGACAACATAATCAATTACTAATTAATATTATATTGGTGCAAACTAGTGTCAAAAATTGAAAGTCCCTTTTTTAAAGGGACATAATCACCTCACCTTCCCCCCCCCCCCCAAATCCCTATTTATAAATAAGTTTCTCAGAACACAAGTTTCAAAAAAAAGTCATAGACACATATAATATGTGAGTGTTTGTCAAAAGTTTTTAGCAAACATGTTGAAGCTTTTACGAGAAAATTGACAATAAAAAACAAAAAAACGGAAAAATTCATTCTATAAAGATGTTCTTCCGGTTGACCGATATTGACCAAAACGTCATTGTTGGGTCCCTCCAAGTGAAACTTAAAAGAAATACTAAGTTTGATCTTTATGCTATTTTATTTTGTTATTGGGTTATGCTGGCCACAAACACACACACACACCACAAATCAATTTCTAAAAACCACCTTTTCTGACTCGGGGAACCTCAAAAACGTGTATATTCGATATCAAAACATTTTTAGCGATACTTTACAACATTGGAATTAATACTAATTTGTAATATTATATTCGTGTAAAAAAATAGCAATTTGGAGATGTTCCTTAAATAAAAAGTTCAATAATCCAGCTTCCATGGAAACCCTCTAAGATAAAGGTTCACTAAAAAAAACATATCAAATAAAAATTAAAGAAATGGTGAAAAACTAAAATCCCAATTAGTGCATTAACATTTCGTAGTTGATCTATTTTCTTCAAACCCAGAATTTAGTGGAGTATAATATAGGGGGCCCTTAAATATGATTATACGGCCCCTTTAATAGGAAATTTAAAAAAAACCCTACGGCGCAACAGCCTATGAAGGACCAAGACTTGCCAGACGGCGATTTGAATGGGAGGCGTGTGTTAAGCACGCCGCAGTTCCCACGCCGTTTAGTTCTGGCCTTCGCTACGTAGGGCGCTATTCATTGTATCTTCCAACTTTTTATCACAATGCTGGGTCAACACCGACTTTTGCCTTCACTCGAATCGAACCCTGAATTCTCGCACGAAAGGCGAGTGCGCTAGCTACTAGACCAAAGGTGGATGACTCTTTAATAGGAAATACAGGTTGAAAACTATGGTGCAAAACAAGATCTTCTGAAAAGCATTTGACCACATATGAATCTTCTTGGAAAAGGATTAGGGATATCCAAATTTAACAAGATGAGGCCCTATAATCTGGGCGAGTTAAGAAGGATGGCTCTAAGGAGTGTTTCCTAGAAGACTAACTAACATTCCTAGAAGCCTAGGCAAGAGCAAAAAAAGAGGCTGATATGACTGAAACGTTTTCAAAAAAAAAAAAAAAATGAGAATCAGAAATTGATGGGTATGTGGATAGGAAAGAGTGGTCAATATATAGATCCACTCAGGATAATAATTTTAGATAAATAATTTCAGAACAAAATATGAAATAAGTTAATTTCTATGTAAATATATTAAACAACAAATACGTCGTAGTAGAAAATAAACACCGATAAAAATGGTGAGAATGGCGGCCTCAGAATCATAATAAATAATCAACTCCATTATCAATTCCATAATTTTTTTTTTTTATGCATTCCATTTAAACCAAATCCTATAGCTGTAAAAAAAAAAAAAAAAGAAAAAAAAAGTGGGTCCCTAAGTTAAGTGGGTCATAAAATTGAGTTAATTAACACAATGGTAGTAGGTAGGTCTGGGTGCGAATGTTACATCCCCTATTATCATTGAATGTCGTGCGTCACACACAAACTATTCATTTGTATCATGTAGTAAATATTGTAATAACAACTGATTCCCCAGGTTAGTTAAAAGGTGGATATTTTTATACCTGCGTTTAGACAGATAGGTAATTTAGTAAAATGTTTCAATCAATACTCATTTTAAATTTAAACGAAATAAAAAAAAATAAAAAAACACTTTTTAACTGCATATAAATCCAGGCCGATAAAACTACTTCAAATCAGACTTTAAAGATTATGGGAAGGTTATTTCCGGAAACAATGTTGCAAATAAAAGTGGTTTCTTCCGGTAGGTTTACTCGTATATCTGTGCAGTTAGCACATTTACAAGTTTAAACAAAATCGTTACCAATTGTTTTCGAGAAAATTCCCTCCCAAAAAAAAATCTGAAAAGCTTGTTCTGTAAAAGTCACACTTTTCGCTGAACCGATTTTCTTTAAATTTGGAATTCTTGCAATGCTCCTAGAGTACCTCAATATCATATAGGTGAGTATTAATCGATATCTAACAGCGGTAAGAACTATACAATGAGTGTGATACTATAGAGTACCCCCAGCTGTTGTACCCCCAGAATCCCCTAAAATCAAACAACTTTCCTGAAAAAATGCCTATGGCGCAAAAACAGCACATGAAGGGTTTGTCGGGATGACGATTTTTATTGGATGGTAAGCAAGCTTTAGTTCTGGCTTTGCTACCAATTGTAGTTCCCCACTTTTTCTCTCACCTTCTTCCACCTCATGGGAAAAATTCGTCCCAAATAAAAGTGATAAGCATTTATATGTGTATACGCAGTTTAAAGAAAATCGAATGAACCGTCATTTTCGAGAATATTGCGAGAATCTGAGAAAAAGCAAAACATTCAATATAACATTAGATTAGATTCTGTGGGTGTTGGCTATTAAGCTCTTCCAGTCATGTCTTTTGATAAGACTTAGCAGTCTATAGATGGACTTCTAAGTGTATCTTGAAGGTGTTAGTTTATTGTCCTCAAAAAGGAGAAATCTCAGCCACACATGCCCTCATACTGACACTGTATATGCAGTGTTGATTCTTTTACTTTTAGACAAAAAACCTATGCATGCTTTCCGTTGTCAGATCCATGCGATGCATATGCCAGTGAGGAGACCTACTGTCATCGCATATGGCCACACATTTTGTTGGATTAATTCTGCAGTGAGTCTGAGCGAATAGCTGTAAATAAACTTTTTCGCCAGCCTTAAGGCCGGAGTTTTCGCCAACGAATCTTATAATTTATTTATGCACCCATTTTCTGATGGTCGCACTCTTCAGGCATGTTGCAATGCTACAGAAAGGTTCAGGTCCAAAACAGGTGCCTATAAAGCCCTCCCAGCCAAAGCGATCTGCCGCCTCAAACGCATCAAATGAATATGGTAAGCAAATGCAGTTTAAAGAAAATCGTCTAAACCATTTTCGACCCAGTATGTTCCAATTAATATCATAAAAATATGACTGAATTTTTTTTACCTAATCCTTTCTCTTACTCCTTAGTAAGAGCAAGTATTGCGATCTTGCCAG
>JAAEAF010007530.1:76342-121562 GCA_011037195.1 Triatoma infestans | reverse complement strand
TTTTGAATATTTCCAACATTTTTCGATCTTTTGTTCACACACATCACCTGAATAATTTTTTATATTCAGGGGATCTCAAAAGCAAGGAATTTCCGGTTGAAAACTCAATTTCGAAAATTTGATAAGATCACCATACATTCTTTTACCAGGATGAGTAAAAGACTTCCAACAACAACAAATATCCCTAGAAAGATAGATGCAGAATTGTAAAATTTTTTTTTTTATTATGTAGTAAGAAAATGCAACATCTTTTTGAGCTGTGTTGGTGTGATTATTACAACAGAAAGACATAAATAAAATTGCATGTTTGCGAAAGACGACAGAAAAAAACTTCTTCTAGGATTTTTAGGTATACAAATATTTTGATAGGGTATTATTCCCTTAGCACGGTGTTTAAATGTCTTGGGGGTTTGCCTCGCAGAAAAAGGCACTATAATTGAAAATATAGGGATGAAAATGATCCAAAGGACTATTCCTTCCATTCCATACCATTCTTTCGTCTTGAACCGTTTGAACAAAAAAAAAATTGGTAGCCATGTAGATGGATTTCAGGAGGAGCTAGAGACACTCTCAGCTGTAAAGTTTGCGGCAAAGAAATTCGGGAATCAGGTAAGGAATAAAAAGGTAATACCCTCCAGGATAAT
This sequence comes from Triatoma infestans, assembly GCA_011037195.1. NCBI lineage: Eukaryota > Metazoa > Arthropoda > Insecta > Hemiptera > Reduviidae > Triatoma > Triatoma infestans. Next base: position 120,918 of record JAAEAF010007530.1, on the reverse strand, counting down.
GATAACCAAAGACTTTAGTAGCTGGTTATCTCATGAGATTAGATGCGGCGTAAGAGTGAGAAAAAGAGAAAGACCGAAGAGAAAATGGATAGAGGACATAAGAGAAAAAAATGGTTGGAAGAGGATTGCGGAAGGAAACGTGATTGGGACGATAGGCATAGAAATAGTATTTTGGGAAATGGCATATCACTTTATATTGTAAAAGCTTTTACTGATTAAAATATTTAATAATTTGGATCAGCTGATTTCAGTAACTTTTTAAGTTTAAAAAGAATTAAAAACGAATCACACATAGGTATACAAAATCATTATACAATAAAATACAAGTTGAACGAATCATTTAATAAGAGTACAATGATTTATAATAAGTAATTGAGTGAAATAAAATAAAAAACTTGGCCACCAGCCAATTACTCAGCACTATTACTAAATACTACTAAACAGACTGACTGACAGACAGAACGCACGAGATTGCTTGTATTTTTTTATTGTTCTGAATAATTGTGTGTATTTTGTTAGAACCCCCATTTCACCGGAGGGGGAGTTAGCTCTTTTTAAACCAGCATTACATATCTCTCTTTCTCTCTCTCTTTTTCTACGTGTGTGAGTTAAGTGAGCGCGATCTATTGTACAGGTGCTGATCTCTACTGGCCAATTTCTAACGTAGAACATGCCTATCGCTTTTCATTTTTACGTATCTCTCACATATCAGTTTTCTTTTTTTTAAACTTTTAAATTATGTTTCTGATAAATAAGAATGGTTTCATTTCTAATGACTGTTTGCATTTTAAAAGCCATTATTAATTTGGTTATTATTTTATGAAACAAAACGGATGCATTTCTGTCTCTAAAGGTATTATTTAGATTTAAATTGGATTTTTACAAATTAAAATAATAATAATGTGAGTAAAATTTATTCATACATTTATGTATCATTCACAACAAAAAAAAAAAGATAACAGCAAAACTAGAGATTTGCGGCTTCAAATTTGTAGCGAACATAGGACTAGTCCTTATCTATGAATACAGCTCAACAATAGATCGGAAAATCAATTTTGACCATTTTCAAAAAATAAAAAAGATCAAAAATCTGATTAAAAACAAACAAAAAAATAGAAAAAAAAATTTTTAGCTTAACAAAAATTCACATTTTCCCGCCGTAAAGACAAAAAAAAATACGCGCCAAAAAAAGGATCTCTGAATCTATTATTCAGCGATAAAGATGGCTAAAAAAAACAGCGACCGGTCAATACTTGTAAATTTATTTTTCTTTTTACAAATAGAATATATTTATAAATAAATAAGTCTGCTTAGAAATAGAAAATAAAAATCAAAATGATCTAATTCTCTAAAAATGATATTTAAAATTATAACTATTGAAAAAGCTAAAAAAAAAAAAAATACAAATGTTACGATACGAAATTGTACGTTGCCATAGTAATGATCTGTTTTTCTTTAGTATCTAGAAAAAAAAGAGAGAATTCATAAAATTCAAGAATTTATCGAGAGAATTTAATTTTTTTTACTTTTTAGAACAAAAACAAATACAATTAAGAGTTTATATATTGCTTTAATGTTGTAAATATTTGGCGAGGTAATTGTAAAATAAAAAGAAAAAAAAAGAAGACTCGAGATTAAGAGAAGATGATTGGTTAAGAACTAGAGTACTACTAATAAAATTATTTGCAATATTTGTCACAAAAGAACAATACGTATTGTGTAAAATCCTAAGCAGATATTAATTACGTAAGCAATAATATATGGTTGTTCTATTTAGTTTACAATTGCAACAACGCAAATAAAAAGAAGAAATTAATGATTTGGAATTCTAAAAAATAAAAAGAAAAACAAACATGCATTGATAAATTAAATAGAAAAAAAGAAGATACAATACTTACATGAAATTGAAGGGAAGCCGGAGTTCAGCACGAAAGATGTATTAGTTCAGGTGTAGGCTGTATTGAAAACAGAAATTAATAGATACCTCCTACAGCAGAGATGCAGGGCTACTGGATGACAAGGGATGTACCTCTATCTGTAAAGATATAATGATGTTGTGCGCATGTCCCATAAAGCTGGAGTAGTACCTATACGCGAGAACACACAGTAAAGAGAGAGAGAGAGTGTGAGAGATGTATTAGTTAGTTTAGTAGTGGGGGATGACTATAGTTTGGTATAGATGACCACGCCTCCTCATACACTAACGCACATATATGAACTTCTCTCTCTCTACTACCTTTTCTTTAGAGACAGATCATCCTGCTATAGAGAGCCTACTAGTCCGACAGGGAGCACACGATGTCGGTTTTGTTTTTACTTTTTTTTTTCTTTTTCTTTGTTTTAAACAGTAGAAACGATTCTTTTTTATTTCTGGTTTGTTTTTTCTTTAGTCGTCTTTGTATTATCCGTTCCACCACTATAATAAAAACTATCACCCACTCCAGTCTCCTGTTAATAAAGTAGCAGCCAAACATCGTATAACCTCGTTGATTATCGTCAATCTTCGTTTTTGTTTTGTTTTGTTTTCAGTTTTCTCTTTCTTGTTGTCATCCACCAACCAGCTTCTCCATTGAACTGATGTCGCACTTCCATCTAATCCTGAAAAATACATTAAAATACTTGTTAAAAGTATAGATCATTCTAGGAGTGGATTTTATTCAACCAAATTTTGAAATATGCTTATAATCTAAATTTGAAAAAATAATACATAATTATATAAAAAAACTTAATCGGAGCGTGCTTTGGATATCTGCAGAACAAGATATTTCTTCTTACTGGCTGAAAATCCAAAATGTTAGTAGAGGAAACAAGGGCGTAGCCAAGGGTGGCAGCTGGGGGCCGCTGCATCCCCTATAGCTAGGATATAATAAAAATATTTAAATGTTTATTAATAAAAATAATAAAATATGACGTAAAGTACAAATGAACAGTTTATCATAAATTTGAGTATAGATAATTGAAATTTAAATTTCTGTTGGTTCCTTAGATCATCCAAGTTGGATAATTAGAAAAATAATTAAACGATATTTCTTTCCTTAACAAATATGAGCGAAGATTTCAAAATATTTCTATCTAATACTTGCGTTCATATAGTTAATCATGTTAATGCCTTCAAATTAAAAGATCCCTGGTTACTTAAAGTCAATTAAAAGAGAAATAAAATAATTTTTTTGTTTTTTTTTATGAGACATTTTATTTAGCATCAATTAGAGGCGGCCCTTAATAGTGTTTTATGCAGCTTGTATGTTGCTGTCGAGTGTAAGTTCGTATATAATCCTAAATTATCGGGTAACATATTTGACGATTTTTTACAAATAAAATGACAACTGACAGGGACCTTAGAAGTAAAATTTTGTCTTAAACTTCAGAAAAGTTTATTTATTTATTTATTTCGGTTCAGTTATGTATTTACGAATTTATATATATTTTTTTTTTATATAAATGTGAGACCCTACCCCTTGATTTGTTTGATAGTTACATACATCTCCCTGATATAAATGGGCTAAGCCCATGGATGCAAATTTAAACGATGAAATATAAATAGAAGAAGAACTAAGTTCTTTTCACTATTAATATCTGATTCACGTTTTAAAACGGATCTTCTACATTATATTTGACAGGAAATCCATACAATTAAGTCACCATTATTGTAATTAAAAAAAATGTCTTCATAAATGTAAATTTTTTGTAAATGCTCAATGTAATATCATTATAGTCGTAATTGCGAATCAAGGAGAAGGGAGAAGCATTTTTGTACATATCTTTGTTAAATAAATCCGGCGATAAATATGCATTATTATGAATATAAATTAAGAAAACAACTTTGCAATAATTTATCATATTGTAGATAATTTTCCAATATTTTTCACATTAAGAAAGACAGATTGGTTCTGTAACTTTAACTGCAAAAATTCTTCTGTGGGTTGACGACGCTGCCTTTCCTAGTCACATTCAGGTAGATCTGGGTGCCCTAAAAACTAAGGGTGACAATTTTGACATGCACCACCTCCACATAATGTTTTCAAGGATTCCAAATGTATAACAATTATTCATTTTAAGCTGCAAAAATAAGTTATTTTGATACTAACATTCTTATTTCAAATTGGACTACATATCTTTTTTAACGAATCCTTGGGGAGCAGATTTTTTTCCCCAAGAAAAAGTGTTTATTGAACGAGAAAAATCCGATGAATATTGCTAAGTTATAATTTCCGCGCGGAGTTTTGGAATGCGACCTGCAGAGTTTGGTGAACGTAATTTTACGATTAATGGATTATTGAATAGGTAGAATTTCCGAATATAGGCAGATGAAAGTCCAGGCTATTACATATCGGTCACACAGTCAGACAATAATTTCGATAAATGTGTGGTGTGACCTAATATGGGATTCTTTATAGGTCAGTATTTTTACAATGAAACATTAAACACAGAGGTATCTTCATTTCTTAAGTGATGTTCTCCTATATCTGCTTGAAAATGTCCCTCTAGCACGCAGGCAAATAATGTAATTTCAACAAGATGGATGTTCAGTTTCATAATTAGAGAATAGTAAGGTGTTATATAGAACGCACTTACCGCGGGATAAATGGATTGGCATGGACGGTCCTAAAACAGTGGCCCGCAAGCTTCTCAGACCTGACGCCTCTGGATTATTTCGTCTGAGGATAACTAAATAAACTAAAAAATAAAGTTTGTGACAACTTAAATCCTGTTACCACTGTAGAAGAACTTAAGGAAAGAATTTCTGAAGCCTGCGAAGAAATCCGTCTTGATTCTGTAATGAGTGTAGTCCATGAAAACTGAACAAAGAGGACGTTTTTTGCTTATTTAATACGGTGTACCCATTTTGAACAACTAATGTGAATGTGTTTCACATTCATTTGAATATAAACTCAAAAACAATATGGTATAGGCAGAGAATTTCTCTGCAATAGCTCAAGGAATATCAACGGATTTTCCTCGTTAAGTAACATTTTACATGAAAAAAATCTACTTAATGACTTCGTCAAAAAAAAAAAAAAATTGTGTGGTCCAATTTGAAATTCGAAAATTGGTTTCGAAATTTTTATTTCTGCAGCATAAAAAAAGTAATCACATATTTGGAATCCTTGAAGATAAGGTATCATTTTTTTTCTATCTGGTGTGCTTTCCAAGATAAGTGGTGGGTGCATGTTAAAATTGTCACCTCAAACGAAAATAACAATAGGCCGGGTGCAGAACAAAAATCCAGACTGGGTTTAATGTATCTAAGATTCGAATCCACAACCACGTCTAATTCACCAGAGTCTATAAAAATCGGACAGTAAACCTTGAAGTTCTTCCATAAATATTCTGTTCTGATTTAAGATCTTGAATCCAATCTTCTCACAACCTACTAGCCTACCATTGGATGGATGGGTATTTTTTCCTTTCGTTCACAACCTCTACAAAAGCATATAGGATGAGTCTTGACTCAACTGCAGGGTTGAATGCAGTGCAGCAGTACAGTCCTTGATAGACACGTGCCCAAAGATATGCCAACAGTTTTGGAACCAACAATTTCAAATCAGCTTCTTTTTTTTTATTTTGTCAGAACCAAGCCGGCTTGGGACCAATGAAACGGAAAGGAGCGCTTAATTTGGCAAGCTTATCAACCTCTTTATTCCTTGAAAAGAACATCATTGATGATGGATTGTTCTTCCAGGAAACCATTCTAGGATCAATTTGAATCAGTTTCTTCAAGTAGATAAATAGTCCATTCAACAACAGATATTGTCACTGATCTTCTGTCTAGAAAGAGATTTTCCATTCTGTAGTCACACCTAAATACCTAAGTGAAGCCGTGATATTGTTGCACACGGTGGTAGTGATAAGTGCATTAAATTGGTCATATTATTTCAAGAAGCTCTCCTGTAATTGTTATGCATAAACAAACAGAAAGGTATATAAAAATCTGTTTAATATATTAACAAAAGATGAAATCAGCAAAAATCAATGAAGAAATCAATGGACTGAAAGAATTTCCATTTTATTTATAGATTTTTAAGATTAACATTTCTTTTTTGTAAATTGTTAATAATTTGTAAGAAATAATTCAACCGCGATTAATCAACAATAAATAATAAATAGCTTAATAAAATGATGAACTTTTACTAATCATAGAACCAAAATGCCAATGAGTTATATATGTGTAACTATGGTAACGCACTGTGATGCAGATACACATAGAGACTGTTGTACGTACAGACGTTGCTATCGTGTTCTCTCTCTCACTCTTATATACGGGTATATAAAGAGGTAAATCAATATGATTAGTTAAAGGTTTTCCCCTATTGTATTGTACAGTAATCTTCTATCATTATATATGTTCTTATATATATATATCTAGTGGGTGGTTGAAATTTTATGTTAGGAAAAACGTTGAACTACTTGTCCATATTTAGCACTCGGAGTAGTACCTATATATTGTAGGGTAGAATATATAATCCACGTATTGAAATTGATTTTGTCATCCAAATTATTAGCTATCATTTCAGCCATTTTATATTATTTGATTTTTTTGTTTGCCAAGTCATCTTTAGGAGAAAACCTATTAAAATAATTATTATAAACTTATTTCTTTGTAAATTAAATTATATATTTTTTTTTTTAATCAAAGGAGAGAAATGTCCTGCAATTACTTTTTCTAAAGCAGTTGAATAATGTGACGATTCGTCCCATCTTTAATATCAACGGCTAAAATTATACTTTTAATCTCCAGAGAGAAAAAAATAGTTAAACATTCCAGAAATTAAAAGTATACAGTGTTGCCATCCTTTCAATTTAACTAGTTTTTATGGCTTGCATGTGTAATGCTACCGCAAAGATAATGCAACCACAGCAGAGAGAAGAAAGGCCTTCTCTGGTTAACATAGACTACTCTCTCACTTAGGCAGGCTAGAGTGGGAGAACCTATGTATATAAGCCAGTGGGAATCTATCTAAAGGGATCTATCAGATACAACCATACAACTGTGCATCGCGTCGTGTCATATCTCTACTCTCACCATTCATTCTATCATTTTCATTATAAAGTCCAGTGCAGTTAGTGTAAACTTAGCTACATTAATATTAGTGTCTTCATATCTCGTTCATTTAATCAAACCTAATTTCTCTCCTCAAATATAATGGGGTTGTTGAATATCTTTGCGGTACCATGACACATGAAATATAATAAAAATAATTAAAGTAAACGTTCTTAAATTAAACATTTGTTTTAATATTTTAAAAATCATTTTAACAATAAATTAAATATCAGAAAAAAATAAAGTTTTCCTTAAACCTCAACAAATTTAACCCAATATACTACAACCTTTTTCAACATAACCTTCCCCAATTCATTATGAAACTTTCCTCTTAGAGGTTACCGTACATGGTCTTAACAGTTTTTTTATTATTATTATTATTATTAACTGTTGTAGAAAAAAATAACTGAAAATAATTGAAACTAAAAAAAAATAAATTCAGTAAACCGATTTTCATTCATATTCGGTATTTTGGCAACATATTTAATTCTAATTAATATAATATAGATAATAAATTCTATATAATAGTAATTAGAATGAAATATGTTGCCAAAAGTGAGTAAGTAAGTGTATATGTTCGTATGGAGATAAAGAGCTACAATTTTTAATCATTTTTCCGGTAATATTCATTTCATTTGACTTCGTCATGTGTCACAATTTTAGTTAAGGTTTTCCCCCAGCCATATACGTATGGAGTATTTTGAAGCTAGTTAAATTAAATAAAAATACCAAGTGTGAAGGACATTTTTTTTGGCAACAAAGTAAATTGCAATAAGCAAAAGTCGTGTGAGTGTTTCAAACCAGTTTTTTTTTTACATTCTGTTATTCCTAGCAGGAGGAAGTATTGCGATCGTAACAAATTTTTCGAAATTGAATTTTCGACCGGAAATACATGTTTTGAAAACATGATATCTTAAAAAAAGACAAAAGCTAAATCTGCCAACCGGAAGTGCTGCAAAACTGAGTGGTTTTATTCTTTCCTGAGTCCTTTACACTTTCCGCGATTTTTTTTTTTTGAAAACAGCTCCAACAATTTTCTATAAATAACCTTCACCTTTATTTGAAACATATTCTTGGGAAAATTAATTTTTGGAGGAGGTTTTTTTGTGATAACAGTAGCTATAAACTTTCCTCTAAAAGTACCATTTCAGTACAATGCTCGGTTTGTAAATGCACAATGGCCAGCCTAAGGAAGTACACCACAATCTTCCAAGCTGAAGTCGTGGCGTTACAATTCTGCGCTAAGGAGATTATACGGCAAGGCTTAGTGGGTAGAAGAGTGGCCATATACTCCGATAGTCAGGCACTTTCTTCACACCAAATAGTCTCAAGACTGGTGTGGGCAGCTTGACTGCCCTAACCGAGGTGGGTGGGTGCTCGTAATAAACTGACACTCACCTGGGTGCCGGGATATGCGGGGTTTCTGAGCAATGAAAGGGCGGAGGAGGGCCCTAGCGAGGGAGGGTTCGCAGGATACCTTCATAAGCCCCGAACCCTTCTGCGGCTTGTCCAGGAGCCTAAATTCAATCTTCTATCAAAGGTTGGATAGAAGAACAGCGACTACTTTGGTGGGAGAGAATACCAGGACAGAGGCAGGCAAAACTCTTTATCAAGACTAGGTGAATTTGCCCAAATTCACCAGGGATCTACTGAGCCATAGCCGAAGGGAATAAGGCTAAGAGTGGGTCTACTAACCGGGCATTGTAGGCTGTAGGCACATGCACCAACTACAACTTGCAGATAGCTCGGTATGCCGATTCTACAAGGCTGGGGAAGAGAGCCCGGTGCACATCCTCTGCGAGTGCGCCAGCCTAGCGAAGACAAGGTTTCTTCAATTGGCGACAGGCAATCCCAAAGCTATGAGCTTCATGACGAAGCTGGGGGATGTGCTATAATTTTAGGGGATCCACAATAAACCTCGTTTTGTAGGTCGCGGTGGAATGAGGCCCCCCCCCGCTTGTATTGTATTGTATTCCAATGCACGATACCGGCACCGCTACTGCACCAAATTTGAAGAAAATCGGTTGACCGGAAATTGCGATTTTGCAGCATAGGATTTTGAATTTTTTTAAAATTTTCTCGAAAAGGGCTACGTTTCCTTTTAAACTTGGAAAACTCATTCCGTAGATAAAATCCTATCACTTTTATTTTTAACACCTCCCCCCCAAACAGTTTCAGGTAATTTTGAGGATCTGCAACGTTAAATTTCGAATCTTATTTGTTCAGTATTATTGACGCTCACTTTTGGTCAACAACGTTAATCATTCTACTTACCTGGCTGAGTAAAATTTGAGGTTTAAATTTATTTATAGTAGTGAGAAAAAGTCGTATGAGTGTTTCTCATTTTTTGATGAAGTTTCTTCTTCCTCTTACAGTACTAGAGGAAGTATTGTAATCGTGTCAAATTTTCGATATAGAGTTTTCATCGGAAATACATGTTTTACACGAGGTTCCCTGAGATCAAAAAAGTTGTTTTTAGAAAATGATCTGTGTGTGTGTGTGTATGTGGACAGCATAGCTAAAAAACGAAAAATCGCAGAAAGTTCAAACTTGACATTCCGCTTTAGGTATCATCATGGGATCCGACAATAAGTTTATCTGTAAAAAAAATTCCTCAACCGGAAGTACCCATTTACTGAATATTTTTTCATTTTTTTGCGATTTTGTCCAAAATGGTTCCATTGATTTATTTTTTTTAATTCGTTATATCAAGTATACATACACAGAGCTACAATTGTTATTTGTAATATTTCTCCGGGAAAATTCATTTAAGGGCACTTTTTGGGGAGGGGAGAGGTTAGGTTTTCCCCTAAAGTGCTATTTCAGTTTATTACACAATTTTCAGTTTTCTGCTATTATTTGGTTGGAGCTAAAACGGCTCCAACGATTTTCTTTAAAATAACAATGTGACGTATAAAGAGCTACAACTTTTATTTGAAACATTTTTCTGGGTATAATCATTTAAGCGAGTGGTGGGGTCATGTTTAACTTCTAAAGTGCAATAGTAAAGTAATGCCTATTTTTTCAGGCGGGCTTAACGTCCAACTATCAAAATTAGGTGTTGTGGACGGGGGCGGAAGCACCTACTTTACTGTTAACATTTTTTTACGAATATAAAATTTAGCAATTATAGGCGGGGACTCGAACTGGGGATCTCTAAGTTACAAGTCCATGCTCATAACCACTACACCAACACCTGGCCCCTAAAGTGCAATATTAATTAGAAATAAATAGATTGCCATAATTCCGAGTTTCAAGAAAATTAGTAAACCGAAAGTGCGTTTTTACCGTAACAGTTTTTGCAGTTTTCGCGATTTTTTCCATAGAAACAAAGACGAATTTCAATAAATTTGGTATACTAAGTATAAGATTTGCCAATTGCCATTTTGTAAACTGCAGTAAGAGAAAGTTTTGTGAGTGTTTCACATCAGATTTTTTTTTATATTATAAAAAAACTTTGCCATCAATGAGCAGACTATTTCTTGATTGTAAACTTGTTTTCACGCTATATTCGTTATAAGGGGACAAAATTAGAAAATGCTAAGATGTAAATATAAAATATTTGTTCATATGCATAAGAAAATATAAGCGACGTTAGAGTTAGGTAAAATTACTTGTGTGTGTGATAAAACTCTATCTCTCATGCAAAATAGATACACACGCGCACACATACACCCGATGAGAGCAATGAGCAGTAAAAATACAGATAAACAAAAAATAACATACACACACGCACAAACATACACATACAACTGATAGTACTCCCACCATCATATTCCTCTTCTGCCACGGCCATCATGAGTATCAAACTCATTTAAAAGAATATACCGTGAGAAAAAAAACCACTAACTATATCCCCTCTAACTAAATTATATCTATTATCGATACGTTAAATATATGTTTTGAGTTATATAACTTGTTGCTTGCTTCTCGCTTAGTGAACTTTTTTCTAAAATAGATATTTCCTTTTTTTGTCTATTTTTATAAGAAATACTTTTTTTTCTTAAAAAAAAAAAAGGAATATCTAAGGCTGATGTGAAATTTTCTCTTATACTTTTTTCAAACTTGTCAGAATCAAAGGACAGAACACCATTCCTGTGGGCTCTTGATAATGCAATCGATGATTATATCGTTTGCAAATTCACATGACTTTCTCTTACAGTTAACTACATTGAAATTAAAACCACATTATAATTCACAACTTTTCTTCAAACATAGATTTTTATTTTTTGTAACTATTGAAGAATTATCAACATAAATCCCCGTCAAAAATGTAGATAATCTAGAGTCGAATCCAACCTTTTTATCGTTCACCGAACGATATTCGCACCCAGACATTGTTCTAGCACATCCATCAGTGAGTGCGGAAGTTCTCCTCAAATTCATGCCCTCACTAGAGGTGGCTTTGGTCATAAGGTTCCATGTGGGATAAGATCATATTGTCGTCCTGTGCAAAAAGAACCAAATGAAATTTTACTAGAATTTCTCTGCTTTGTTCGCCTCAAAGCAAAGCACAATCCTCAAAATGTTTAAACTGACCGGGAAAAACGCATTACCCAAGTGATTGGAGAAAAGCGGAGATGATTCCCATGCCTAATAAGGATAAAGAACCGAACGCTCCAGAACGACTATAGGACCGATAGCGCTTATGAGCGCAGTTTCCAAGTTCTATGGAAGAATAATCTTAAGCAGTAACTGGAGAATCGCAACCTATCATCCAGCAGTCAATCGGGTTTTTAAGCGCCATAGAAATATATTGGAAGATATGACTAAGTTGTTACAAGAGATCAAAGACCTATTCCAGAAGAAGCAAAGCACACTAGCTGTATTCGTGGACTTTAAAAACCCTTTTGTTAGGTTGTAGAAAAGATTGGAGTAAATTGTTCGACCCGGGTATGGGTGGTATTTCCTCTTTCCTCGCGCAGTGATTTGTAAGAGTGAAATACAAGGACGCTGCCACTCCATTTAGTCAAGTAAAGCAGGGTCTGCCACAGGGATCTCTTTTGAGTCTCCCACTGTTCAATATCATGATTAATGATCTAGTTCGGGCACTGGAGACTATACCGAGGATTCAAGTTCTTTATAAGCTGATGCCATTATAGTCTGGGCCTCAAGTAGGTTAAAAGGACTGGAAGAAAGTCTTAAGCCGCATTAGGCTGACCGATAGCCTTATTTGTACCCCATGCGTTGCTGACAATGACTGGCTCCCATTTGGAATAATGCATTACACTTGATCATATAAGTCATGACTGTGCCGCTGACAACAAATATGTGAGGCAGGCAAATATATATTGGGCTAAGATATGTTTAATGGCGGGAAACCAAGGACATTAAAAAAAAAATTTAACAATCTATGGTCATTGGCGCCCGAAAACTTCTCAGTGTACTGCCGGCGTCCGGACAGTGTTCTCTTGTTACAGACAACACTGTCCATCACCGGACAGTGAGCTGTAGAGAAAAAATCTAAGGGTAGCACAATTGGACTCGAACCCGGGTCTTCCGCGTGGGAGTCTAGTTCGTTAACCACTTCCTAAAAGTCCTATTTCCTTCCCTAAAAAACAACTTCCTCTAGTCCTTAGTAAAAAAAAAGTATTGCGATAGTGTCAAATTTTCGAAATTGAGTTTTCACCAGCAATACATATTTTGAGGCCCTCTAAATACGAAAAAAAAATTATTTTTCTAGCGAATGGTCTGTTTGTGCATGTATACATATGTGTATATATGTTAACAAATTATCTCAAAAATAAAAATATCACAGGAAACGCTTGATATTCCTCTTAGATACTATTATCGTATCTGACAGGAAGATTTCAGGGCAAAATTCACCAACCGGAAGTGCGACTTTATTGAATATTTTTTCTTCAGTTTTTTGCGATTTGCTCGAAAATGGCTGCAACGATTTTCTGGTAACTTCATATATTATTTACACACATAAAATAACGTTCACTTTGTGGGAAATGTTTTCCCGGAAAAATTGATTTTGGGGCGGGAGGCGTTTAGTAAAGTGTAGGGTTTGCCACCTCTAAAATATCAATAAACACTAGAAAAATCGCTAGAGTTATAACGAATTTAAAGAAAATTGGATAACTGGAAATGCGATTTTACAGAATAGGTGTTTGAGTTTTTTGAAGTTTTTCCGGTAACGACTATAATGATTCATTAAACTTGGAACACTAATTGTTGTGGTTGATTCCGCAGAGCTGGAAAGCATCAGAGAAATGTTCCGTAATAGGCTGTTTCTTTTTGCCAATACAGTATGATAATATGACTTGCACAGAGCAAATTCAGTTAATACCCTCCAGTCAATATACTAAGTATTTTCACTGAATTTGCTCTGTGCAAGTCATATTATCATACTGTTTTGACAAAAACAGCCTGATGCGATCATCTTTACGCCTGAAACCGTCGATGATCACAAAGAGAAGCAGATTTGCGACAGTGTTCTCTCTTTTTTTTCTTTTTTATAAAAGGACCGTCATCAGAGCAGAAGCTAAAATGAGATAACAATTTTGAACAGAGATTAAAAAAAAAAAACATTCTATAAATACGTGGTTCCTGATCAAAATGCATGAAACGCTTAAAAATGTGAAAGTTGTTGAAAATAATCTGGTGTAGAACATGGAAACTCAGAAAATATATTGATAATACATTTTTTTTTTTTTTAACTTTAATTCATTTGGCCGGTTTCAGGCGTTTGCCCATCATCAGAATGTTTTCGTCAAAACAGTGTGCGTCTATTTTTTTTTAAATTTAAGACGCGTCAATATCTATGGTCATTGGCGCCCGGAGCCTTCTCAGTGCGCTGCCGGCCTCCGGACAGTGTTCTCTCGCTACAGACAACACTGTCCATCACCGGACAGTGAGTTGTAGAGGCTCCTATGAAGAAAAAAATCTAAGGGTAGCACTGGACTTAAATCCGGTATCTCCCGTGGGAGTCCAAGCGCTAATCCCTTACCTAATCCCTCCCCGGAATCTATGTTAGCCCACTGTTTTGACAAAAACACCCTGATGATGGGCGAACGCCCGAAACCGGTCGATGACCACAAAAAGAAGCAGGCTATACATCAATCACTTTTATTCGTAACATTTTTCAAAAAAGAAATTGTTTTTAGGTAGTTCTAAGGAATCTGAGACATTGAAATTCAAATATATTTGTTGAATATTATTGGTGTTCTCTACAATGTAATCATTCTCTAGCTGCCTCGGTTGTTAGTCCGGCACTAGGCGCCACTTCCACCTGTATATTTATGTCAGGACAAATGAGCTAAATTTGAAATTTATAGAATATTCATTCTCTAACTATAACTGTATGAAGAGAGAGAGAGTCGTGTGAGAGTTTCACATCAGATTTCCTTTCTAATTAATGAAAATAATGTTTGTATCATTAAGATATTTTGTCATGGTGCTCTCCTTTTTGTTGCGATTTGAAGATTTCACCATTTACCACTGCAGCTCGAGTTTATCGATAAATCGAAATACTTGAAAGAAATGAAGTTTGCAAAAAAAGTTGGCAATATATTTATTTATATTCGCTAAATAAACATTTTTTTTTTTTTTTTTGAGCAATTGTTTGTCTCCTTCAAAAAATTCGATTTAATAACTTCAGTTTTCCTCTTGTCAGTGTTTGCTGAGAATGGAAATTGGCTAAGGTAGAGGGAAAGTTTTTGAGAATTGTTCGTTTCTTGATGACGTATAAAATATGTAACTTTTATGCTGATTTCCTATGCTCATAATGAGATATTTTCAAATATTACATAAATTGTATGTTTTCTTTTCTTTTTTGTTTTTGATATATATATATATAGTGAGCATTAGTTGGAGAAAGATGATATAAGAAAAGTTTCGAGCCCCAGCGACAACTTCATTACAAACTGGTAGGGGGAGATATTTAGTACACATATTATGTCGCAGTTTTACAATTATAATTTTGTGACAAGAAAGAATAATACAGCCCAACAAGAGATATCTCTTTCTTGTTGAACTTTCACTAAAGTGACCACGCCTCTCTCAATGCTTCGTATATCACGTGCCAATATCTCTTTATTATTGTATACCACCTGAACAGATTAAAGTGAAATTTTAATTTCAAGAAAGGTGAACAGCAAGATTTTTTTTTATTTATTTTAATTTACTTTGGCTTTTTGTTTCACTTACTGCTGGCAAGAGGAAGTATATTGTGATCGTGTCAAATTTTCACAGGAAATACTCGTTTTGAGGTCTCCTGAGTCCGAAAAAGTATTTTTTTTTTTTTTAGAACTTGATCTGTGGGTGTGTTTTGTGGTCTAATAACTCCAAAATTACGAAACAATAAAACTCGAATTTCGTTTAAGTTTTCGTACGAGACCCGCCAATAAAGTTTGGTTCAAAATCGGTCAACAGAAATACCTACCACATTACTGATTGTTCAGTTTCGTTTTTGCGATTTTCCCGAAAACGAGTCCAACAATTTTCTTTATTACCGCGTCTAATTCTTTATCTCAATATCATATTGTTACGGAATATTTATATGTTAGAAATACGTTAAAAACTTGGCTGTTGAGTGAGACGGAGTGCTGCGCCAATTTCAGTCGGTATTGTCATAGTGTATCCTCAGAACTCTGATTGGATTAAGGCAGAATGAAAATATTGGCCAGTCTCTTGTTAAATGTAACCCTGGAGAAAGTAATTCGCGATTCAGCTCTAGATATTTTATGCAGGAGCATTCAAATACTGTCTTATACCGAACACATACCAATAACAGATCTGAAAGGGATCATAGAAATTAGAAAGACCAGTCAAATCAAAAAGATGGAAATTATTCTAGTAGATACTTGTATTAAATAATGTCAATTGTAAATATTAAGTGCAAAATTGATCGCTGTGATTGGTTCCGCTGAGGTGGAAAGGCATCAGATATATTTTCCGTGATAGCCTGCTTTTTTTTTTGTAGTCAACGCCCGGTTTTGGGCGTTCGCCCATCATCAGGATGTTTTTTTGTCAAAACAGTGTGATAACATAGACTTGCACAGAGCAAATTCAGTTAATACGCTCCAGTCAATGTACTAAGTATATTAACTGAATTTGCTCTGTGCAAGTCTATGTTATCACACTGTTTTGACAAAAACATTCTGATGATGGGCGAACGTCCGAAACCACAAAAAGAAGCAGGCTATCACGGAAAATATCTCTGATGCAAATTTGATCGTTTACTTTCCTTTTTTTTTTATAAAAGGACCGTCATCAGAACAGAAGCTAAAATGAAATAACAATTTTGAACAGACAGAGATTAAAAAAAAACATTCTATAATCACCTAGTTCCTGATCAAAATGCATGAGACGCTTAAAAATGTGAAAGTTGTTGAAAATAATTTGGTGTGGAACATGGAAACTCAGAAAATATATTGATAATACAATTGTTTTTTTTAAACTTTAATTCATTTAACTAATTTATTTTACTAAAAAATATTAGCAGATTAGAGAAAAATCTAAGTTCACAATGCTCCCTCAACGGACCCTACTTTTTTCCCCCAAAGAAATCATTTTAAAGGATTACAAGCGGAATTTCCGGGTTAGTCTGGTTCCCTTTATAATGCCAATCAGTACAATTAATGTTTTACCAGCGATGAAAGTTACAGAAGGTAATTTTTTAGTAAAAGTTTTCAAATTGTAGGAAATTTATCAATTAGTAAGAGAAAGTCAGAAGTAAGAGAAAGTATATCACATTAGATTGCTTTTTTAAACCTTTATTTTTTATTTATATCTGTGAAGAACAGTTACTATAATACTAGTTTGATAGGCCAGTTTCTACTAATAAATTATTAAGAGCAGCTGATTCTTGGTGAGATTACAACTACTATGGTCAAAATCTAACGATGTTTTTTTTTGTTTGATTATTATTGGTTTGGCATACAACTATTTCCCTGATTTATATTCATAAGTTATGTTGAACTATACACATGTTCTCTGGAGGACTTACAGCTTATATAACGGCTTATATATATTTTAAAAAAAAGTTCTTTGCATAAAAATAGTATGGACATTACGGTTAGAAGAAGGTTAGAAAGGATATAGGCTCGATGGCGGTTATATTATAACTTATCAATTGCCATAATGATGAGTCTTAAAATTCCAACTACTTACTTCACTAAATACACTGACTATGAGACCGTTTTAGAAAAACGTTACAATTCCCATGAGGGCTTCGTCTTTATAGTGCGGGTCGATCTATTTCAATTGATACAATACATATATACCCTGTTATACATAAAATAGTGTAGTTTTTTTTGTAGATGGTATGTAAGGAAATAGGAAGTTGACCTTTATATATATATGTAAGGGGTTCATGTGTCAGTGGCGGAACAGGAACAAGAGTACAATGTCCTGAGGGGAGGCCTGGTGTACCAAATAATTTACATGGCCAAAGAACCGCCGCATTCAGGGACATTTTAATAAATTTTAATTGTCAATAAAGAATAATAAATAATGAAATAAATAAAGAGTTCAAGGGAAATAAAAAAATAAAACGACTCAATTTGAATAATTTTGTTATCACTTAAAAGAAAAACTGGTTTTCTCAATTTACTAAAAATGGATAACCTTTTCCATCAAATTTTAAAACTTTCCCAAATTTATTTCTTTAACTTGAAACCGTAATTACATCAAGCATTAATAATTCAAAGGGCACTAACTGACGTGTTTATTTAAAAGATCACTCTCAGATTCCAATCTAATATTCTAGTGTAATAATACACTAGATTTTAAAGAATAACCTTAAAATTTAATTTAAATAAATAACTGACGTGTTACAATCTTTCTAATGTTTATAGTTAATAATACTATTCAATCCAATTTGATCTAGTTGCGCTACAATCCGCTCGTGCAGTTCCTCCCCATCATTACGTCGATCTCCTGTTTATTTAAAACGACATCTTTTCAGTCGGGGACTCTAAGGACTATCTTCGGGTTCCAAGGTATCCTATCTGTTCATCTCAATCTTAGACTACCATTCTAGGGGACCATCCCGACGAAGCTTATTTATTACATCTACACCTTTATGTTATACCTTCAATTACATATTAGTTCTTTCCCTTTCTCATATTTCAATAGAATCTCTGAAGAATCTTCCTTCCATTGCAATCGACGAAGGTCTCTAAGTTCCTTATACTTCCATATGATCCAACAAGTGCCAGCAACCAAAAAAAAAACAATGTTCTATACATTTTTAAACTTTAGAAGTTCTAGAGACTTACGACTTGTCAATTGTAAGTCAGAGAGATTTTTCAGATTCAGTTTGCAGAGAAAAGTAGCTGAAAATCTGTCCAGATAGATAAAGTGATCCATCTCAAAGAAGATGTAACTTATTCCTATTTTAGGACATTCTCTTATTCATTTGGTTCATTTGTTACTATTTCTGGCCCTAGTACTTCATCTTTGATTGATTCACAATCTAAGGCCGATTTCGATCACAGTTTAACGAACTGAAATTAGTATTCTACTTAACATATCGTATCAAATTCGCGTAATAAAAGGTTAAATTGTACGACTTAGGACCCTAGTTTTTGCTTGATATTAAATGTACAAATAAACTCCTAGAAATTCGAACCGGTGGTTGGCTGCATGAACCCATAATAATTAAGTCTTTGATCCAGATAATTTTTCTTTAAGATATTTTTAGCTTTTTCCATTTTTTTAAAATTGATCAACAATGACCTTGAAGAATTAAAAAGGACATGACTCTTTTGTGAAAGATTTACAATCCAGAATCCAAGGTTATTTATCTAAATTTATTTCTATTGATTCAAATATTTCATTGGAATAACTCTTACATTGTCTTTTAAACAAAACAAAAAATCCTTTCATTTGCTAAATAAAAATGAGTAATACCCAGAAATGAGTAACCAACACTAATACCTGCGATAAGTAATTTTAAGATTTGCTTTCTTTGTCTCCTTTATCTTTTACAGATTCTTAGTACATAGAACCTCTTTTATACAACTACTTTATATTTTATGTTTGCAGCAAGTCATTGTTCCATTGTTCAAGATTGTCTTCAAGGATATTTCACTTCAATAAAATTATATTTCAGGTAAATTTAAAAGCAAAAATTTTAGTGTGAAACAATTACAATTACACGACTTTCTCACGTTTTCTAGATGAACAGCAATTTTCTTGAAAGTTAAAAATTTGTAGTAAATGTTTAATAAACTTCTATCAGGTGATGAAACCTATATATTTTACTAAAATGGCATGGATCATAGGGAAGCCAAAGTCCCAAGTCCTCAGAGCCCGGTTGAAATCAATTTTCTTGAGAAAATAAATAAAATAAAAGTGACATTCTTCTAAGTGAATTTAAAATAAATTACTAGAGCCATTATCGAGAATTAGATTCAGCTCAGTTCACTAACAAGAAAAATGTGGAAAAACTGATAAGAACTGAAAAAAACTGAGTTGTTATAGTTGGGTCTCCGCACAGCTGGAAAGCATCAGACATATTTTCCGTGATAGCCTGCTTTTTTTTGTGGTCATCGGCCGGTTTCGGGCGTTCGCCCCATCAACAGGATGTTTTGTTAAAACTAACACAAACTTGCACAGAACAAATTCAGTATATACACTCGAAACTGTACAAGCCTAAGTTATCGCAATGTTTTAACAAAACACCCTGATGATGGGGCGAACGCCCAAAACCGGTCGATGACCACAAAAAAGAAAAGAAGCAGGTTATCATGGAAAATATCTATCAATATCTAATCAATGAAGTCGCAATTTTGATGGACGGATTTTGACAGAAACCTTTATGTCTATTTTTATTGGTGATAAATTAGTCAACTATCAAGTTCACTGTGTGACAAACACAGATACAGAGCAATCGTTATAATTCGTTACAGAGGACCAGGAAACATGTTTTAACGGGTGAAAACTCGCAGATTATCAATGTCTGAGAATGTTGTATCTCACACAGGTCATCGAAACATTATGAAGATGAATGAGCGACAACCCAAATTTGTGGTCGATATCCATAAATTAAACTTGACTAATACAGAGAAAAGAAATATAGGAGTAAGGGAAAATAATATACTTGGAAAGCGCTAGTGTCATGTAAAAATCAACGTACTTTAGCTCTTGTCCGTCCGTACAAATGTTCACTTGTATTCAAATAATAAAAATACCTAAATTCTTATCGGGCCGAACGCAAGTGACCCCCATATTGCCCTATTTAATTTGCATACTGGACCGGGGACAGATTGATGCTCACCTTTAGTCCTTCCCTTTCGTAAGTCTTATGTCATGACCTGGGAAGTTCACAGTCCCTTTTCTTCATTGAACCAGCACAAAAGAAGACCTCTAAAAACCTGTTGGGATAGTATACAAACTCTTCACGAAAAGGATTTAAAAAAAAGGGTGGAAAAAGTATAACACTAGAAAGACGTCCTTCCTAGATGACCCTTGGACTAGCCAGGGGAGACTACTTTCAACCTGTTCATGTCCTTCATGCATAGTAACGTTCTATATTCTATTTATAGTATATCATCAGCCAGATCTATATTTTTTAGTCAATGAGGTGGAGGGGATAAAATAATTTAACTATTTAAATAGATTTTATTTAATAAAAAATAAATAGGGCGTGGCCTATTTTCTAGAATAAAATATAACCAATAGCAACTGAAATGTTTGTTAAATAAATTAAATTAAACGTATACCAGCGGAACTTAAGGAAAAATTATTGGTATCCAAATGGTAGGGGTATATAGAACCGTATATTTCACCAATCAAAATTTTATTAAATTTTTTTATATTTTTTTTTTATTATAAGGAAAAAAGTACGTTATCTCTGCATAATAACCATCTAACGGTCAGTTGAATTAAAGCGTTCTATAGCAAGGTTATTATTATAATTTATAATCTTACGTTATTCGTAACGTTTTTCGTAGTGGAGCCTTATGATTTTCAGGTCCCTTCACCTTGTCGCCATTAAGTTACCTGCTCTCATAGCGCGTCCTTTATATATATAACATTCTTTATTTAATCGATGTAAGCTTTTGAATAGAAAAAAATTATCTGTCTGTGGGGCCTAGTTTTATTCGCTTCTAAACTAATAAAGGCTTAACATTACTACCTGAAAATTGACCTTATGTTGTCTAACACGAATCCATGAAGTTTATTGGAAAACTGAGTAGGAAAGAGGATTTGGCTGTCGACTTTCTCTTATTTGCTGTCAATACATTTCCAATGAAGACTGAATTTCGTAAATTTGACATGATATTTTCTAGGAGTAAGAGTAGCAAAGATCTGCATGCGAACATACACACCACTTCCATTCGCTGTTTTAAAAAAGACAGATTTTCTTCAAACTTGGAAGTTTGATGCCCCTTAGATTACTACGTGTTGGGAACTGTACCTTTTCATTGTTGGTTTTTAGGACATAAGAACTATCTGAATCTAAGTCCAGTGTAGCCTACCAGTCCCAGCACTTCGTTCAGCCCACATAAATACTTGTAATGACAATTTATAGTTAAACGTCACACTATTGCTTTCAAATCCTCCTAATAATCCATTTTTTCGGAAAAACAACTTCCAAACGAAAGTTATAGACTTAAATCTGAGTAATAAACATACCATGTTTTAAAGAAAGCTCGTTGGAGCCTTTTTGGTAGGAAATCACGATAGACTAGGGAATCTATTCGATAATGTCACATTTTCATCAATTCTGGAATTTAACGAAGTGATATTCTCAATGAAAGTCTCCTGGAAAATTGTTTCAAATAAATTGAATCCAGGATAAGATCATCCACCCTATAGCACCTCTTCCAGATTAAGATTCTGAGAAATCTCAGAATCTGTGAAGATTCTAAGGGAAGGTATATGTTCCTCCAGCACTTTGTAACTTACCCAGGCTTTCAAATCAACTCTGGAAGATACCTCGCAGTCCGTTAGGAGGTGTATTATAGAACCGAAAGAATATTTGGAATCGTGTTCTAGACTCCGACTTCTTCAGGTTGTTCTCTTAATATATAAGGAACCCCGTTAGGAAATCCGACAGCCTAGAAGTCTATTTTCACTCAGGCGTCTGTAAAGTTCAGATCTTTTCTGGTCATAACCGCCCAGGCAGGCGTTAGCTTGCTTCAGTCCTGGGGAGGGTCTTTCCAAAGCTGTGATCTCTTCACTTCCTCCTTCCTCATTTCTGAGGTCTTCCTGGAGAGACTGGTCATTTATCCCTATAAAAGGATTCCGGCTTCATAAAGGGGATTCAGCGCCTTTCTTTACCAGGGTGTCGCCCACCTAATTGCCTACTACGCCAACCAAAATAGGGTAACTTTATTGTTCCTGACCAGCTCATTGAGTTTGCCGAAGCAATCCCATAGCATTTTTGAAACGATGTCAAATGAAGTTAGTGCTTTAATGGTGGCCTGGCTATAATTAATACGATTACAATCTCCTGATTAACCACAATACTTCCTTTTACAGCCCTTGCGAGAAAGAAAAAATGAAGAGAACAAAATTTAATTAAATCAGATTCGTTTCTTACATTTTATCATATTTCTTACAGTTTGACGAATATTATTAACAAAGATAGAAATAAAAATATAAGTCGATGTCAAGAAAGATCAGTGAATCCAAAAATCAGTCTACACCTGTTAAGAAGTAGAGGCACCTCTAGACTCGCTTAACCTAAAAAGAACATCGAAGATTTTTGCCTATGAAATCTACTTCATTTTATGGCTATCCTGATTTATTGGTACAAAAATTGGTGAATGATTATAAACAAATTGAAGCTGGCTGCCAATGAATTAAAATCTCAAGGAAAAAAAATTTGTTTTCCACATTGTGGTCCCAATTTTATTCACTAAAGCGACGAATATAGGACTCATCCACAATATCTGCAACGCCTTTCTCAATGTAAGTGAATGCGGTATATTAGTTAAGTGTTTCTAAGCTGGAATACTGGCAGAGACGCTAAGATCCCTGAAGAAGTTAATAGATCTTTCTGCCCGGAGAAAGCAACCTTAAAAAAATCTAAGTCTTTGGAGATCATAATCACGACATTTCAATCTTTTCTCTTCTATATAAACGAATCAAAATCAACATTCGATTAATATATTGTAAATTCGATTACTCATAACATTATCGTTTTTATTTTTTTTAGTTTTAATGACAAAATTTAACATTTTGAGGTTAAAAAGAAGAAGGTCTGTTTATTGCACAAGACGTCTATAAATACTAGTTTTGTCTAAATTAATTAAAGCGCATATTGACTTTTTTTAGGTAACAAAATTTGGTAATTATTATGGAAATGGTTACCTTGAATCTTTATCGCTAATTGTTTCTATTTAATCTTAATAGGGTTTTTTTTTACGAGTGGTGACTAAATTAAATTATGTTAATTACAATCAACCAATTATCTGGTTGAAGCGATGACAATGGTGATACAAACCTCAAATTTATTTTATAAGAAACTGAAAACTGAGGAATTTTTTTTTTTGTAATGTTAGATTTTCTTACTTTTAGCTAAATTTAGATAAAAAAGTAAATTTTATCGTATTTATAAAAACTTACCCCAAAAGTTAAATTAAAATTTTGAATCAATGGTAATTCAGTGTAGCCACACGTTCCTTTCATTATAAGATTTCTTTTCGCTTATTACCATTTCCAGAATTTTCCTTTCTCAACCAATTGTGGCAAAATTTCTTTCCTAACTAGCTCCTGATGATGAGATCATCACAAAATATATTTCCGCTAAGAATTTCCACAGATGCCGGATAATAGAAGAGAATGAAGCAAGAAATTTGCTCTGTACAGTGTTGAACAGTCATTAGGATGAGCCGAGGAATTCTTAGAGAATTAACGGCTGGAGCTTAAGGGCCACAAACCAGACCCTCGTTGGCACCTCAATGATAGATCTCATGATAGCACCTCATGAAGATTTCTGACATGAAAACTTTGGTTAAAAATCATCAAAAGTATCATGGATTCCCTCATTTCTTTGTTTCCTTCCAGTTTCTCTTTG
The DNA here is from genome assembly GCA_011037195.1 of Triatoma infestans. Taxonomy (NCBI): domain Eukaryota; kingdom Metazoa; phylum Arthropoda; class Insecta; order Hemiptera; family Reduviidae; genus Triatoma; species Triatoma infestans. Next base: position 96,895 of record JAAEAF010007530.1, on the reverse strand, counting down.
TTCTTTCCATTTTTTCAAACATGGCTCTAAAGATTTTCTTCATTAATCTTAGTATAAAAGTATTTTTTTATTCGTTTTAATGAAAATCACTTAATATTTTTATTTGAATAATGACAACTTTCAAAGAAACTCTGGCCAGCCTGCAACTGATTTTCGTGTGATATTCTTGTCATAATATTAAAAAAAAAAATTACCCCCCCAAAAATTGTAGTTATCTTTACATTCCGGAATCTCTTGCATCTTATTGCTGAAACGAAATGCAGTTTCAGATAACTGCATAATTTAAAATATTTTTGCAATTAATACATTTCTAAACAATGTTTTTATTCATAAGTGCTCTATTTTGTATCTTTTTGTTCTTTTCTATTTTTGTTCTAAAAAGAGGAAATTAGTCAGTTAATAGATACAATGAGCAATAGTTGGCTAAATATTACGTAGTAAAATGGAAATATATATATATGTTACATACATATAACCTTGTTATCAATAGTGCGCCGCCATAGTCTCATTATTTAATTGGTTCTGTATTTTTTTTTTTTTTTACTCTTATCACTATCTCCCGCAAAATAATTATCATTATCTTCACTATTTTCTTCACTTCTTACATTACTTACTTTACATAAATAATTATATATATATATAATAAATATGTAAACAAAAAAGCAATAAAAGAAACCATTAAAAATTTTTTGTTAACCACTATCATGATGGTTACCCTGAACTATTTATTAATAATACATTAAAAAAAAAAAATTATATTTGTGGAGGGTTGTAAATAAAATATCATATCAACAGCCATATAAATCATATTTTCAACATTAATAATAAAAAGAATCGATTAATTACTAAAAAAAAAAAAAAAAAAGAAATAATCTGGTGCGAAAGGTACACATACCTTTCCTCTTATTTCAATATAGATAGTTATAGTTGACATCACTTGTTTCAAACTTACTAACTTTAGGCTAAATATTTAGTAGACTTCAATATTTTTTGTGAGGAAGCAAATGACCTTAATATCAACGCAACAAAACTTCTCGGAAAAAGTTTGAAACAAAAAGTGAAAGGTCTTTGTTGAGTATGTGGATGGATCCGCAAGCTGGATAACATAATGGGGAAGAGAAAGAATACACCTAACAACTCGGCCAAGAAAAAAAGAGTAACTACAAGTTGTTCTTCCCAAGTGACGCCTTCGTCGCCACGTTCAAGAGCAAATTCTCTTAACAGTGCTCCCCCTGAGATAAATGCGCTACCTGTTGTAGATTTTTTTACTACACCAAATCCTTTCGCTCACCTCTCTATGGACGATCCACAAGAAATTATACAGACTGCAAACAAGAATTCTAAACCGCCACCAATTTTTGTAAAAAAAATTACCAATTATGTTGCTTTATGTAAAGCACTTGAACAGTTAATTGTATCTGAGAACTTCATATGCAAAACACGCATAAATGACACTCAGATAAACACTAGCACTCCAGAAGCTTATAGAGCCACTGTTAGGTACTTGACAGATAAGAATGCTGATTTTCATACTTTCCAACTGCAGGAAGATAAGGCCTTCAGGGTTGTCATCCGTCACCTCCATCAAACCACGCCAACTACCCTGATAAAAGAAGAAATAGAAAAACTTGGGTACACAGTCCGCCAAGTCAATGGTGCCATCAGCACCATCAACAAGGCACCACTTCCTTTGTTTTTTGTAGACCTGGAACCACGTCCTCACAACGACCAAATATTCAATTTAGACTCTCTTCTCTATACAAAAATCAAAGTAGAGGAGCCTCATAAGAGGAGAGAAATAGTCCAGCGCAAAAGATGCCAGGACTATGGGCACACCAGGTCTTATTGCGATCATCCGCCACGTTGCGTTAAATGCGCTGGCCTACATCCAAGTGAGGAATGTACTAAGCCAAGAGACACTTCTGCCAAGTGTGCCTTATGTCAGGACGATCATGCTGCCACCTATAAAGGCTGTCTCGTATATAAAGATCTGCAGCGGCTAAAAAGCTCGAATAGTCGAGGTCCAACTGAACGAAGAAGACGACTCCAGGACATACATAAAGCAGATGAATTTCCAGACTCAGGCATGCCAGCTACAGTTCAACCACTCTTGAGAAGAAGTCAAGAGTTGCCTAGCAAGCCTATTATGAGTAACGTCAGCTATGCCCAAGTCACACGAGGGGCCACTGACCATATCCAAGTGTCCCACATACCTCCCCCGCCTCCTTCCACAGACATTACCTCTCTTCTTTCTTCCTTCCTTACTGACTTCAAATCACTTATTAATCCACTAATCACACTCCTAACCACTGTTGTCACTGAGCTGTTGCCTAAACTATGCCGTTAAATAATCCTCTGAGTTCCCTTGTAATCCTTCTTTGGAATGCTAATGGATTGACAGCCCACAGGAATGAACTAGAAATACTGTTGCACTACAAACGGACTGACGAAGCACTCATTACAGAAACTCACTTTACTACTACTTCTTTCTTTTCTATAAAGGACTTCCTCATCTACAGAACTGATCACCCTGACAACAGAGCCCATGGTGGTACTGCTATTATTATTCGTAAGACTCTCCACCACTTCCTTAATCCTAATACCTCTAGTGACTCCTTGATGTACACTTCAGTGTCTCTTAACTCCAATCCTTTTCAAATTACAATTGCCCTCCTAATAAACATGTTACCAATGAACAATTCCATTCCTTATTCCAGTCCTTAGGTCCTGTATTTATTGCTGGCGGCGATTACAATGCGAAACACCCCCAGTGGGGTTGCAGAGTACCTAATCCCCGCGGAAGTGTCCTCCTCAATGTCCTAACTAATTCACACTACCATTGCATATCTCCTCCTGATTTTACATATTGGCCAACCTCTCCTTTCAAACAACCTGACTTACTCGACTTCTTTGTAACATCCCGCCTTTGCCCCACAAGTACAGATATTTCTACCTTACATGACTTATCCTCAGACCATAATCCAGTTCTCCTTGTTATCAATTCCCAACCTCTCTACAAACCTAAATACCACTCTCTAATAAATGGACTAATCGACTGGGACAACTTCAGGAGCATAATGGACAACAAAATCGACTTACACACTCCTCTAAAAACCAATGATGACGTTGACAACGCTGCATTTTTTGACCAAGACCATTCAAAAAGCAATCTGGCTCTCAACTCGTCAGATTAATCCTAAAGTTAGAAAGCCTCAACAATATTTATCCCCTGATATTCGCAGTCTCATAACTGAGAAGCGAAGAGCCAGAGCGCTATGGCAAAGAAGTAGGTATCCCACAGATAAAAGACGATTTAACAAACTGACGCTATTGCTGAAATCAAAACTTCGACAACTGCGCGCCGACTTACATGAACAATATACCTCAACACTCACTGCAACCAACAAGTCTCTCTGGTTTTGCACTCGTAGAATCCTATCATATAAAAATATTTCCCCTCCTCTCCGTAATGAAGACTCCTCTTGGGCTAAATCCGATGATGACAAAGCAGAGCTCTTTTCCTCTTATCTTTCCTCAGTATTCTGTCCCAACTCTGACATAACTGACAACGAACATGACACCAAAGTATTACAGGAACTTGATTATCCCTTACAACTTTCCCTTCCGCCTAAAGCATTTAGTCCTTCCGATGTAAAATATATTGTTAAAAGTCTATCTTCCCGTAAAACCCCTGGATTTGACTTAATAACTACTAATATACTCAGACAACTGTCAAGACGTGCTCTACTATATTTAACTTACATATATAATTCCGTTCTAAGAACTACTTATTTTCCTACATTGTGGAAATTCTCTATTGTAAAGATGATCCCCAAACCTAGAAAACCATTGCATGATCCCCGCTCCTATCGGCCAATATGTCTACTTCCAGTAATGTCCAAAATCCTAGAAAAGCTCTTACTTAAACGCATAATTCCTATCCTAGAATCTACAAAAACCCTTCCCGACCATCAGTTTGGTTTCAGGCAAATGCACTCCACTATACAACAAGTTCATCGTGTTGTAGACGCCGCACCATCCTCCTTTGAGAAGAAACAGTACTGTACAGGGGCCTTCCTTGATGTCTCTCAGGCTTTCGACAAGGTTTGGCACCCTGGACTGCTGTGGAAACTCAAAAGCATCCTACCATATACCTATTTCCTTATTCTTAAATCATACCTGAGCGATCGGTTTTGCCAAGTCTCTCAGGGTTCTTCCTTTTCTCCCTATTTCCCTGTGAAAGCTGGAGTACCGCAAGGTAGTATCCTAGGTCCAATTTTATACACAATATCCACTGCTGACCTTCCCTTAAACCTAATACAGTAACATCAACCTTCGCTGATGATACTGCTATTCTTTCCTCCCATACCGAACCTACTATTGCCGCCTCCAGTCATCTTCAAGATCATCTTTCCTTAATAGAAGAGTGGTGCAAAAAATGGAAGATAAAAGTTAATGAAAAGAAATGTATTCACACTACGTTTACCCTTCGTCACTCCCTCTGTCCTGGTGTTAAATTAAATAACACCTTCCTACCTACTGCTGATAGAGTACGCTATCTTGGGTTATATATAGACAAAAGACTAACCTGGAACCCCCATACCAGACTGAAAAGGACTGAAACCAATAGACGATTTCTTATCCTTTCAAGACTCTTAGACAAACGATCCAAACTTACTTTAAAAAATAAGCTCACACTATACAAAACTTTACTACGACCAATATGGACTTACGGACTAGAGGTCTGGGGATCCACTAAGCATTCAAACGTTTACCGTATCCAATCCTTACAATCCAAAATCCTACGAAAAATCACCAATGCTCCTTATTATGTCTCCAATAAAACCTTAAATAATGACCTATCCATTCCATATGTGTCCGACCTAATTAAATCCCGCTATCAAAGATTCCATAACTCCCTTACCCATCATCATAATCCTTTAATTCAGCAACTTGCTAGTCAAACCTTACCTGATAATCCTTCTCGACGCCTGAAGCGTCAGTGGCCCCGTGACCTTTTAAATTAACTCCACAGCCTTGAAGTAATACCACTGGGTATTTTCTTCCCATGTAAATCATGTCTTGTAATCATTTATCACATTTGCTTATTGTATATATTGTACAGTTGCAAATAAATTATTGAAGGAGAAAAAAAAAGAAAAAAAGTATGCTCAGTGTTTATCAAGTGATTTTTATAATGAGCGGGCGATAAGAAATTTCAGGGGAGTATTTCTGTTTAAATTACATTAAGAATATAAATATAAATTAATATCATTTAAAAATAAGCTTGATAAATAAATAAAAACGAATACATTATTTGATTTTCTCTATTATTTATTTTACGAGTTATATAATTTTTCCAATTTGCCGTTTGCTGCCAACCTTAATACAAATCAATTTATCTACATATTTTCTTGCATTAACCTTGCTTGAATTTCATATTTATTTATTATTTTTACAAGCTTTTGAATATCCCTGAATTTACAAGCATTACCTTTCTTCAAACGTTATCTATTCTTATTAGTATACAGGGTGTCCCAAGGTATATGGACAACGACTTTTTCTCGGAAACTAAGATAGCTAGAAAAAAACTAAAAAAAATACGTGTCCTCGTAGTTTTTTGTTAGAAATCCAAATTTAATTTGCAAATTTGTTTTGGTGTTTCGAGAAACGAGATACAGGCACCAACTTCATTTTTCCAAATGGGGAGGTGTGGTTTTAATTTAAGAAATAGATTCCTCTATTTTTTTTAAGAAAAATTTAGTTGTTTGTAAAAATCTACTATGTTTTAAAATTCGAAACCGGTCAGGAATACAAAAGAGATATGCATACTATGACGGATAAAATACCAGATGAAAGCCAAATTTAATGAGACACGTTGGTGGCATTTTTTTTTTTTTTTTGAGAAAAGCGCAGAAAATAGGAAAGAAAAAAAAATGTTTAGAAATATCTCGTACATCCTGTCTAACCGAGTTTTCTGCAAATTCTGAATTTGTGGCAATATATTTAAATTTATTTAATATTATATAGACGAAACAGTAATATAATAAATTGAAGTGACACTTTAGAGACTCCCCCCCCCCTTTAGCAAAAACCTCTGCTATGATTTTATTCAGAATACTGTTTCAAACAAAAGACATAGGTCTCTTTGCATGTATGGTTAGTGTAACAATTTAATGAAACCCATTGGTGTTTTTATGGAGAACGTCACAAAATAATATGGTGTGAAACGCTTATTTTCTTTTAGTCAAGTTTTACATATTTATCCTAACATAGATATACAGGTGGTGGGGGATAACTACCCAACTACTAACCTTAGCAGGTAGAGAAGTGATTATATTGTGGCCCAGTAGAGCGCACCAAAAACACTGAACCAACTACTCATAATATTTGAAATTTATAGCCACAAAATCCGCATCATTCAGTGAAGACGCATTTCTGGTTGATGGCTTTTGGCCGAAACTTTCTTGTCAGATGTAGTGGGAGGTACCTCAGCAGAAGACTAAATTTTAGCTTCGTGCGTCTTTTCATTTTTGAGATACTCTGATTACACAAACACAACACTCGTATTTCTAAATATCACTTTTTCGGAAAGAGGATCTAAAAAAAAAACCTGTATTTCCGGTGACTCGATATCGAAAATTTGACTACTGATATCCAATGGCACTACTTCCTCTTATAGTAGTTAGAGAACTAACTCATAAAACTTATGATCACAAACAGCTGATTATTACATTCTATTAATAAATATATGAAAACTTAAGTGAGAATAATTTAAAAAAGTAAAAAGCGAGTTTATAAAACTTATGATCACAAACAGCTGATTATTACATTTTATTAATAAATATTAGCAAACTTATGAGAATATTTAAAAAAGTAAAAAAGCGAGTTTAATAAACTTTATCACAAACAGCTGATTATTACATTTTATTAATAAATATATGAAAACTTAAGTGAGAATAATTTAAAAAAGTAAAAAGCGAGTTTATAAAACTTATGATCACAAACAGCTGATTATTACATTTTATTAATAAATATATGCAAACTTAAGTGAGAATAATTTAAAAAAGTAAAAAGCGAGTTTATAAAACTTATGATCACAAACAGCTGATTATTACATTTTATTAATAAATATATGAAAACTTAAGTGAGAATAATTTAAAAAAGTAAAAAGCGAGTTTATAAAACTTATGATCACAAACAGCTGATTATTACATTTTATTAATAAATATATGCAAACTTAAGTGAGAATAATTTAAAAAAGTAAAAGCGAGTTTATTAATTTAATGATTTAATTGGTGATTTTTTTTTTTAATTTTCAGTCTACTAAGGAAAAATCCTATAGTTTTTTTGTAAAGGTCAATCTCAGGGGGTCATATTGCATGCTAACTAGATGATAATTTGATTATCAGAAGGTAAACTATGATGAATATAGATTCAAGACAAATATAATACTATTCAACCAAAAACAGCTTTTTTTCCTCTATCAATCGGCCTCCTCCATCAACCAACATGCTGATCCGCAATTTCATTTCAGTTAGTTTTGTGAGGTTATCCGGACAAAAACTATGGTTTCAAGGTAAAATTCTGTTATTGTTTTTTAATTCTTTAAAATTAGTTACTGCTAAATTAGCAATGTAATTCTAATCAAAATCCAATTATTGAAATGAAATGAAATCATTACTTTATTGAGACATGAGCCCACTTAGAGAAAACAAAACAAAAAAAGTACAATAAAAAACATATTATGGCATAGAAAGGAGGGAAGGGATTAGCCAACGCTCCCTCTCGGAGATCCCGGAATCGAATCAGCAGTGCTGCCCTTAGATTTCCTCTTCCTAGGTGTCTCGAAAGCTCACTGTCTGATAGGACAGCGTTGTTTGAAACGAATGAACACTGTCCGGATGCCGACTGTGCACTGAGAAGTCTTCGGATGCCAGTGACCAATAGATATTGATGCGGCTTAAAAAAAAAATAGCACAGAAAGAGAAAGAATGAAAATAAAGCCAATTGCTTAACTTCAGTGATGTGCTGTAAATAGAGAAACTTTGGAATATGTATCGAGGTCTTCAGGATTTGATGGTTTGGAAAAGCAAGGCCCTGAAAAAGTATTGGCGTGAATGTTTGGAAAAAGCCAACTTACGCCTCTGATGATCCCGAAAATTGTTCGATATATTATTATCTAGTTCAATTATTTCTCTGAAATCCTTTAGCATCATCACCTTATCTGTAAAGGAGGTAATAAGGATGTCTTGGGCGGCGGCTGCCGTTGGCAAAAGATGGAAACCGATTGTTACGTCCAACATTATTCCCAACAACCTGCCGAGAGACGTCGCGATCACCACCTTCAGGATGTCAACCAACCGTGACTTCCTCCAAAGCCATCTGCACCGCCTTGGTCTTGTTGACTTTCTCCTTTGCAGCCTGTGTATAGAAGGCGAGGGGACGGGCGAAAGTCTCTTTAACTGCGTGGCCTGGAAGTCAATGCCCAAGACAGCAATTTGCAAGGGCGTGCCAGACTCTACTAGATGGCATGGCATCAAATGGCCGAGCGCCACGGTCGGATGTTGAATGAAGAAGAAGAAGTATTTATTTTTATTTATTTATTTATTTATTTATTTAATTTGTGAAGCCAAGCGGCCATACAAATGGGTACAGTGCATCTTTACATTACCATCTTTACATACATCCATTATATACTTACATTATACTCTTAAGCAGCATTACATACAATCTTTACTTTGATATTACAATCAATTATATTATAAAAAATTTTAAAACTTGAACAAAACACTCCATAATTAACTGGTGACGCAATGTACCAGAATAAAAACAAACTTCATAAAAATGTTATGAATATATATAGACAATATCAGTATAATATAAAACAAATTAAGCAAAATCATTCTAAAAAATAATACTTTTATACAACAGTCACTCACACTCATTCATCTATAACTACCGCTCTCAGCTTTAATACATTAACAATATAATAGAATAAATCATTCAGCTGATCAATAGTGGTTACATTTAACAAATCTTGGAGATCTTGAGAGTGTCTACCAAGATAACGAGAGCGCAAGGAGGCATAGACGGGACAAACTAGGAGATTGTGGTACAGAGACTCAGGCTCATGCAGCGAAAACACACCGTACATACTCCAGCACAGACAATGGAATAAATGCAATGGTTATAATAAATTTTAATTGCATTTTTATAGCTTAACCGCAGCTGACTATAAAAGAGACTGCTAAAGCAAACTCTAAACTTAATATAGTCTTCACCTCCTCTCAGGGATCTATTATATCTGTAAATTGGATTATATCTTGATGAGCACACACCATCAATATCTGCCCCCAGACAATGATTATTGAATTTTTCTAACAAATTCGGCATTTCTCTATGCAAAAAATGAGGCTCCGTCTGGCCATACATATATTCACAACCTATTACACTCAACAGGGATCTCAAATGAGAAGCCCAATTAAAGACTTGCGGTCCACCTCCTCCGGAATCAAAGTATAGCAAGCGTCGAAAGCAGACCTTCGGTATTCGGTCATCCGGCATCTCCAACAATTTAATCCACCACCTTAGCATACTCGCGAAGATCCGAACTTTTACTTGCTGGAGACCAAATTCCATTCGGACAAAACTGTGAGGAGTACTTCTGGGCAAAAAATACAAATTTTTGAAAAAACCCGCCTGTATTTCGACCTGCTCTAAGTATGACATACACCATAACTCGGCACTATACAAAAATGTGGCTTGAACCACTGCCTGGAACAACCTTAAGGTGCACTCCAGCTATCAGCCCTGCTGCGCCTCAAGATACCAATTACCCTACTTATTGCAAGAAGAAGAAGTATGTGAATACTGAAAGTGGGGCGGGCTTGGTAAACTGATTATGGGTATAGAGTTGTATTTGATAACCTCCAGTTCAAGATTCGACGATAATTGTTTATTTTATCTGTGGAAAAGAATACTGACAGGTTTGGGGTCTTTAATGAATCAGCATAGATAGCGGTTTCGGTGCCAAAAATAGAAGTAATGGGAAGTAGTGAAGCCTCCTCGTAGTTCTCCTAGCTATTTTGCGGCATCATATATAACTGTTGGTGAAGCCAGTAAAGAGACAGTTTTCTAGAATAAATATAACTTCTTCTTCTTCTTCTACCTAATAGAATTAGGTAGGCCTAAGAGCTTCTTTCCATATCAATAGAGATTCAGTGAAACTATTCATTTGGAAAGCAGGCGTCATATGCCGTCTTGGTCTGTAGTCCAATACGAATGCGCACTATTCTGGCAGTATCCGTATGCTTGACATGCCTTAGATTGCCTATTCTGTCTGTCAGGTTAAATATGTTTAATTAGCCAAACGTGTCCGTAAGAATTTTATTTCTGTCGTCTCAAATTTTCCTCCTGTCTACACTTCCATATTTCCATTGTATAGATTAAAGTCAGCATTGCTGTTGTTTTTCTAAAATTTCAATTGTATGGTTTTCCGTGTTCTAGATAGAATTAGTGCTGGTTGAATAGTACCACAGTATATTCTATAAAATCTATTTAATTTAATAATTTATATCTTCTTTTTGGCACTAAATTTGAATCCTAAATAATTACTGAAGCTACTCACATGGTCTATTATCTTGTTACTTACCAGAATTTTATGTTTCATGAGGTCCTTCCCTATAAATGTCATCTTTATTGTCTTTTGCTCTGAAATGATCATATTGAATTTGCAGGGAACTTCATTTAATTTATATATTAGTCGATTGTAGTTCATTTTTCCGAACTACCAAACAATTACTTGTTCGTGTATGATAATGGAACAGTGTTTAAGGATGTGTTATTGATTTCAAAATGACCAATTCGTCGTTTGCCATTGTCAACAAAACCTGGTCAATATAATTGGTAAAAAGTGCAGAAGACAAAAGGAAGCCTACTAAATACATCTCACCAAATATCTAAATAAATGTATATATCTCTGGATTCACATATTCTGTTAACATAATACCACGTCAAATTTATAGAAACCGACAATCTATTATACGGATCAGTAAACTTTAATTATAAAATAAAACTATAAAAAATAGAAAAAAAAAATATTTAGTTTAATGTATGCAACAGTTGTATGTGAATGTTACCTTGGACATAACTAACCAGTGATAACGTTGGGACAAAAAAAAACAGAAGAATAGAAGAAAGAAAACTATGATAATGATAATTTATTCTAAATGGTGGTCACATATATAAGTAGCCTAGTTTGAGTGACATTATCGCAATTTAGCGATAATACCACCTCTCTGTATAACTAGCCATAAGAACGTTTCTAATCAACCATTTGGCTACCATGAAATAAAATACATATATATATATGTGTGTGTGTGTTCTCAGCGAGAGACGGGGGTTGATTGATAGAGAAACAGAGAGAGAGAGTGAGTGAGACGTTAGACAAAGTTTTGTATGCAAATAATTATTATACTCCTTCTAAATGCGCCTATCTTTATCAAGTCAGAAATATCTTCCAAATATGTATGTCGCAAATCATGGTAATATAAATTGGTTCACAGTTTGGTAAAATGTCGTTACAACCACAAATTACAAACTACAGTCTCATTCATTAATTGAAATATAGTTGCAATTAACAACTACAAAAATGTAATTGTAGTGCTTTCGCAGTTTTATTATTTTTGTTAAATTTACTAAAGTAAATTTAATATAGTATTATTAATATTATACTATGCAAAGGGTGTCTCAGTTCCTAATTGGCCAAAATCTGGGAATCAATTGAACAGTTCAAATACAACAAAAAATGTCTAGTAAAAACTTTTCGAAAAATCTTTCGTTCGGAAAATATTTCACATTCTAAGTTTTTCCAACTTTTGGCTACCTTACCATATAAAATCGCTAATAATTTCATATGTACTGAAGCTACAACAAATACCATTGCACCATTCGAAAGAGCATTAGGTTTCCTGACTGAAAAGATAATTTTCAATCTTCAGTGTTACTTAAAAATGTTGGCCAATATCAGTTCAAACATTTGAAACTTTTAAAAATTGAAATTGTGAAAATTTTTATATATTTGCTGATTTAAAAAAAAAAAAATACCTACACCTCGTCAAATTTCACAAAATCTTCTTCATCTAATGAACAGTACATTGTTATACCCAGATATGAAAATAACTTTGTAATAGGTTTTGAAAATGATGATTAAAAGTTAGAAAACGTCTACAGAATAGAACTCCGATTTTAATATGCCCCAGAGGAAAAAATCTAATAGTGTAAAGTCCAGGGCTCTGGGCACCCATCTTACGGGACCATAAGTGCCTATCCATCTCTCCTCATAAAAAGGTACAATAGACGGAACAAAATTATGAGGATAGATGGATAGGTAGGTATGGTCCCGTGGTAAGGTGGCCGTCCAGTAGCCCGGACTAGACACCCACCATTAAATTTTTCCTCTGGGGAATATTAAAATCGAAGATCTAGTCAGTAGAAATTGTGAAATGAGATCAGCTGCAGCAGCGGATATTAGACGCCTGCGACAGAATCAGGGAAAATAATCGTTTAACTCTGAGGCCTGTGAATTCAATTCGACGAAGAAGTCAGCTTTGCGTTCAAGAAGAAGGGAGACTCACTAGAAACATGTAATTTAATTTTTATGTAACTTTTTTATTTAGAAGATATATTGATTTAAACAAAATTAAAAGTGTATATATAATTACTAAATTAATTGTAATTGAAATTTGTAACTATAACTAGTTGTAAAAAAAGTAGTTGCTATTAGTTGTTATAGTTATTAAATTAGTTACAAAACTGACAACTATAACTACTTGAATATTCCTTTTATTTAACTATTCATTATAGTTTATATAATGTTTATATAGTTTATAAATTACAACTACTGGTTGGAACTTTACATTCCAACTATAACTGCATTAGTTATAACATATAATTGCGAAAAAACTACCAACTACATTTTGTAATTGTTAGTTGCAATTACATAAGTTGTAATTGTCAGATAAAACTAGTTGCCCAACTCATATTTGGTTGCAAATTTTTCCGCCAGAGGAGCGCCAATAAGTAATGATAACGTTGAGGAAATTGGATGTGGGCTCTATGCAGTGTCTTAGTGCCAAACATTTCAACGAAAGATGGAACAGTTATTGGTTATTTAAGTTGGTTATACTTCCTAGTTTGTGTAACTCCATGGTTTTACAGTCGCGATTAGACCAAAGATAATCGGCTATTTCTAACCCTTTAAAAGAACATCTTCCTTCCAAGCCTTTCTAATAATTAACTCCAATTTCTGCCCAATACTCTTTAGCAGAAACAGCCCAATAAGGACCAAGGCCTATCAAAGTAAGTGAATTCTTGCAATGCATTTAATGTTTCTCAATATTATTTAGATGGTAGAAAACTGTTTATTGAAAGAGAGGGGCTTTGGCTAGCGTGGGGCTTGGTCCTCGCCGCAAACAAAAATATATATATATGAGTATATGAGTTCTAACTTTCATTCTAATGTAAAGTTTAAAGAAGATTTTGTAGCCATTTCCGAGAAACTCGCTAAAAACAGAGAAAAAAAAAACCTTGAATAAGTAACATTCTTGGTTGATGGATTATGTCCAAAACCTTATTGTCAGAATGCAGACTGCGACCTGCAGGGAGTATAACGCATGACTTGTTTGGTCATAACAGATGCGATTGGGACGTGTCACTGTAGTGGAATCAATTGTCGTGATTCCTGAGGTATGAAGTTAGATGTCTTGAAGAGGGATTTATTAGGCGGAAGTTAGTTTAGAGATTTTTAGAGAGTTATTGCTTGAATTACTAACACTGAATTTATAAAAATAGACTATATTTTTAACAATAATTTGAATGTGTGGTTTGGTAACAATTAACACGAAATGATAAAAATAATTAAATAATTTAAAGAGTTAAATAACAAATAATTTAATATGATTAAAATAAATAAACTAATATGCACAACTATGAAAATAATTATAAGTTTAACCTTGTATAGGGACGCGCTCGGAACTCAAGTATAACTGCTGATGTAAAATGATGTAATGATACTCGTGTAAAATGAATGATGATAATGATCCCCTCCTCCAGTGGGGCGAAGTTTATATTAGTCTTACTCACACACTGTCAAGTGTGTAAGTAAGTACTCATACTAAGACATCTCTCGTAGCGTGCGACCTTGGCCAGTTCGGTGACCAGTGATTTAGGTCAGTGGCCAGCTTTATCGGTGCTTGTCTTTGATGTAATGTATTGACCCTTGTATTGAAAAGGGGTTTTTGTTTGGCCGCGGCCCTTGTCTTGAAGACAGCGGCCGGCTGGGCCACTAGTTATAAATTATCCTTTCTTCCTGCCATCCTTTGTGAAGATGGCGGCTGGCTGGAGCCACTTTGACATTGCTATGACCCTGATATGTCATTACATCATAAGTACACACAGGCCAATTTTTAAAAACCACTTTTCAGGACACAGGGAAATTCAATTTCGAAACGTTGACACTATTGTAATACTTCCTCTTACTAGGGCAAGAGAAAGTAAAATTAATTAAAAATTGTTTAATTAAATTTGAATTGATTATTAGAATTGAAATCTGTTTGAAAAATAACGATATTTCGAGAGATTAATCTTGATGAATCATTGGACAGATTCGTTCAAAGAAAAGAATTTATGAGTGAATCTCCTCTGAAAGGGATCTGCAAGTGACTATTTGTTCAAGAATCCTGGGGTCTCCGTGCATTTGAGTAGAAAGGAGATTTATACGATTCATTATGTTTAATAGAGGGCAAGACAAACTCTAGGACAAAGCAAACCTTCGACTTAATTGTTGTAGTTGGTTCCACAGAGCTGGAAAGTATCAGAGATATTTTCCGTGATAGCCTGCTTCTTTTTTATGGTTATTGACCAGTTTCGGGCGTTCGCCTATCATCAGGATGTTTTCTGTCAAACAGTGTGGTTACATAGGCTTGCACAGAGCAAATTAAGTTGATAAAATGTTGATACAGTTGATAGATTGTGTCAACTAAATTTGCTCTGTGCAAGTCTATGTTACATACTGTTTGACAACAAACATCCTGATGGTGGGCCGATTAGGACAACACCCGAAACCGGCCGATGACTACAAAAAGAAGCAGGCTATCACGGAAAATATCTCTCATACTCCAACTTTATATTTCATTTAGATGTTACCAGCGGACGCGACAATAAGTAAACTATCTAAATTTTGGTAAAAAATCTATCACCTGGCGGGTACCACTTTACTGATTACTTTTTTCGTTTTTGTTTTCTTTTTTCATATTTTTGCGTAATTTTCTTCAAACTTTTTTTGAAACATTTTTTCTGGGAAAATTCATTTAAGAGGATTTCTGCAGGAGATACGACGTTAGGCTTTCCTCTGAACTGCCATTTCAATATATTATACGATTGTATCATCTATATAATATTATATGGATCTAGTGTTGCCAAAATTCCAAGATTGAATAAAAACTCTGTTCTACCAAAAGTCTGACCTTTTTTTGCCTAATTATATTTCGGGATCATAAACATACATTTTCAGTTACATGTGAAATTTGTGACTGAGTAATATCCATATAAAAACGTCAACTAATCAATACTATATAAATTACACTAAGGGAAAGTCGTGTGTGTGTTCATATCAGACATTTTTTTGTTTTGAAAAATTTTGTATTTAACGAAAATTAATGTTTGACTTGTATGTGTCAAATTAAAACGAAGAAAATGGGAAGGTATTCATTAAAATTATCAGTGAGTGACCTGATTATACTGATGATTATGGTGTAGTATTTTATTTGGGGCGGGTGTTAGTTTTTCTATATCTTAAACTTCATTAATAATGGCCAAATATACTAATTACGTAATTAAGCATTTCATGTTTGAATTGGTGACACTGAATAGCGCAATAATATGGAACAGCTGTTTGTCGTGATTCGAAATACGTCAGAAAAAAAACAAAAAAACTTTGACACGATTACAATACTTCCTCTTACTAGGAGTAAGAGAAAGTAAAAAATCTGGTGTGAAACACTCACACAACTTTCTCTTACTCCAGTTCTCAAAATTATAATTGACAAAGTTTATAGTTGAGTACCAAATTTAACGAAATTCGTCGAAAACTGAAAAAACTGTTCAGTAAAAGCGCACTTCCGGTTTACTAATTTTCGTGAAACTCGGAATTTTGGCCATCTATTTTTTCTGTAATTAATTTTGTTTGGATGGTAGAATTGTACATTGCACATTACAGAAAAACAACCCCACCACTCCCTTAAAAGTCCCCTTAAATGAATTTTCCCCAGAGAAATGTTTTAAATAAAAGTTGTAGATCTTTTTATGTTAGTTTGTATATGAAGTTTCAAGAAAATCATCGGAACCATTTTTGAGAAAATCGCGAAAAAGTAAAAAAAAACTACTAAAGTGGTACTTCCGGTTGACGAAGTTTGTCAGATAACGTACAGTCAGATCCCATGGTGATACCTAAACGGAATATCAAGTTTCAATTTCTGCAATTTTTCGTTTTTGAGTTATGCTGTTCACATACACACCCAGTCACACAGAACACACACACACAGACCATTTGCTAAAAACCACTTTTTTGGACTCAGGCACCTCAAGCGGATATTTCCGTTGAAAACGATATCGAAAATTTGACACGATTACAATACTTCCTCTTACTAGGAGTAAGAGAAAGTAAAAAAAGGAAAGAAAGTATTTTGGGTTTATTCGAGTCGAAAATTTGTTACCTAATTTTTTCATCAACGTAGTTTCCGAAATTATTGTCCTAGATAATATGGGATAATGGGGATTTTTACTTTCTCTTATTTATAATGTTTTATCGTTACAGTTCCTAAAATCAAAATTTCTTACAAGGTCAAAAATAGAAGATAAATAAGATGCTGTGAGGGTTGGCTATTGACCCCTACGCTACTGCGATTCCTATTGTGTATTGATTCCGAATTAGAGTATTCTCTGCAGTCCTTGACTTTTTGAGGGAGGTTGTTCTGCGAACGTTAACATTGAACTTTCCTCTAATGTACCACTTCAGTATAATGCTTGATTCTACCATCTAAATAATATTAATATACTGAACAGATCTGCCGAATACAAATTTCTGACTAGCAATCTATGTTCAGTAGTGCAATCAAAAGAGATTATTTTGTTTTTGTTATTTTTTAGGTACATAGGTAATATATCGTTTATAGTTATGTTTATTATTCTTTAGTTTAGAATGTAATTAATGTATTGTTCGTAATATATTCGCATTATTTGTAATCCTTCTTATTTTAACTCTTTTTTTTGAAACATTTGTTTGGTATAAAGAAATTACTATTTTTTGTTTATTTATGTAGATATTATTAGAAAGGCAAACTCGGCAGACGGTATTATATACCATTGCTTTGATGTATTGGATTGTTTTATTTAGTTTTTAAAGAATTTTTGTATGATTTAATTTCAATAAACATCTTCATCTATCTATCTATCTATCTAATATTAATATACATTAGAAACATTACTATAATTCCCAACTTGAACAAAATTGGTTAACTGAAAAGTGTTAGTTTATATAATTGGTCTTTTGAGCCTTGGGAATTTTCTTGGAAACAACTTTATAGTTGTTTAACTAATATAAATTATCATTATTATCTTATATTAAATAAATTATATTATATTTTAAATTATATTATTAAATTATTATCATTTCTATTTGTAACATTTTTATGAAAAAATTATCCATTAGTGGAGGTTCTAAGGAATTTTAAACGGTAAATAGAAAAATATATTTAAGTAAATATAAAGTGTCATTCAAGGATAAAATAATATGACCATAAAAAACAAATATATGATGAGAAGTCATTCTTGATGATTATAATGATATGTAGAGTCAAGTCAGTGATCTTGCTCAATCATACCTAGATGTATAGAGTCTCTGTTTTTCTTATTTCATCCATTGTTTGTTAATTAATAAGATTTTAAATTTTAAATATCTTCAATGACCTTATCAAAGTATTATTAGATATGGTGGTCACCTTTTACAGAACTCTTCCATTTCTTTTTTTTTGTTTGATAATCTGTATTAATGAAACGCAGTTTAGGATTTTTTTTTTTATTATCAATAAAACTATCAATTTTTTTGAATAAGTTTTTCCATAAAATATTGATCTATTTTCATTTAATTTTATTACTTTTCTATTATTTTTCTTAGAATAAATATTTTGCGAAACCAATTATATCTGTATAAAGTATAATTGAGTATATTTTATGAAGATATCAGTGAACAAATTTAGTTCATATCATGTTAATGTCATGAAACACACCTTTTAGTTTCGTCATCATTCGCCCAAATATCTAAATGTTTAAGATAAAAAAATGTAGCTTTGGTGATATTGTAATTGTCATAAAAATTAACTTTGAAAGAATTTTTGTTCTTTAAGTGATTAGTTATTTTTTAAACAGAATGGCCAATATTTTTATAATAATGATAATAATGATAATAATAATAATAAACTAAGTACAGGAAGTGAAAAACTATTGATTTATTTAGATCATTATACAATAAATTAGAATTCCTTTAATCTTTGAACTCTCCCTTCAGGAAATACGTACGACAAGTTCCCATGACCTTCTTGATCTATATATACCTTGTCACCCATATTATATTATTCATCATTGGGCCAAGGGTTGCTCTAGTTCTCAATCTAAAATAAGACTGGGAAGTAGGAAGTTAACCCCTTATATAAGTTACCTAAATAGCAACCTGTATAAGGAAGTGGCCACTAATAGTAAAACTTGTTTAAGTTTTGTAAATTGTTGACTACTATCCTCCACTTCAAACTGAACTACACACATATATATATATATTGCAGTTGTTCCTTTCTACATTCATAAGCCTAAAAAAAAAAAAAAAATAATAAATACCTGCGGCAGTATGAGAACATGTTTCAATATGAATACTGATGGAGAAAGAGCAACATACCAAAAGCAATATGGCATCATGGACCCTAACAAGATAGTTTACAATACATGGGACAGGAAAGTTCTACAGAAGAAAAAACAAATGGCTGATGAAAAACGCTGAACATCACAATCTAGGGGAAAAGAAGAATATCTGGCGAAGAAAGTAAAAAATTAGAATATGTGGTCGACTTAGGATGTATCGATAACCGTGATTCAGAAAATATTTATGAGGGAAACCTGAGGAGAGGTAGGTGACCCCCACCAAACAACACTGGTTGTAGGATGTGGAAGATTACTTCAAGAAGATGGAAGTAAAACCACGGAAGAATAAAGTATTGCGTAGAGGCGTTTGATAAATAGAGTCCAGGTGAAGGTCCAAGGACCTTTATGTCAAGTAGAAGAACAAGTTGTCCTAATGTTTGACTTATTTCCCAATAATCACGAGAATATGTTGACTTAATTTGATTGCAATTATAAATATAGCTCATATTGCTTGCCAAACGGCGATTTGTATTGGAGGATGTGTGGTAAGCACGCCGCAGTTCCCACGTCGTTTAGTTCCGGCCTTGCTGCATAGGGCGCTACTAACTGTAGCTTCCCACTTTTCATCACGAAGCTAGGTCAACACCGACTTTGCCCTCACGGGAATCGAACCCTAAATCCTCGCACGAAAGGCGAGTGCACTAGTCACTAGACCAATGCGTCAGGGCTCATTAATGATATAAAGCAGTAAAGCATTAATGAATGTTAGAAATAACTTGATTTTTTTTTTTTTTTTTTTTTTTGTTGCACAATTTGATAATTTATAAAATACCTACGAAGGGAAAATTAGTAAAAAAAAATTTTAAAATGGTTTTTTCTATGAAATAATTAGCAATAAATTATTAACCAATTACAGTTTGAAGAGAAGGTGTCAAAAGTGGACGTGGTCAACATGATAATTCTAAATTTCTGATTGGCCTAACATACACCCACATTTCACCCCTTCACTTCTACACTGTGATTGGCTAATTATTTATAGCTAATTATTTCTTAGAAAAAAACCTATTTTAGAATTTTTTTACTTAATTTTCCCTGCGTAGGTATGTTATAAATTAATCTTAATTGTGCAATAAAAATGTTACACAAAAAAAGGCAAAAAATCGATATTTCCACCGTAATATTTACTATTTTATATAATCAATAAAATATAAAGAATAAATTCAGAATTTTCATTCCATAGTTGAAAAAGAAAGCAAAAGAGAATTATGCAGTACTGCAAGATGTAATGTAATTCCGCCATTTTGTATTTGGCCGTTTAATATTAATGGAACAAAATAAAATTGATATTAAATACCCACAAAATTTTCTCCAAGGAATTCACAATATTCAGTTAAAAAACTTGTCTTAAGTTACAGCACTGTTCACACGCTTATTGCTGACCATACTGCTGATTGTACATTAATATAATATAAAAACTCTCATTTTTACTTTCTCTTACTCCTAGTAAGAGGAAGTATTGTTAATCGTGTCAAATTTTCGATATCGAGTTTCACCGGAAATATCCGTTTTGAGGTCCCCTGAGTC